>KQ995696.1:74915-85017 GCA_001598015.1 Dorcoceras hygrometricum
TACATGTAGTTGCTGGTTCATCTTTTCTCTTTAGCGCTTGCAGCTGGTTGTCATCGTTCCAGCTGGTTTATTATGCTCCAGCTGGTTCACCTTGGCCTCCGCCTGATTACGAACAACTGAATCAACTTTGGACTTCTCCATTGCTAATCCAGCTGCCGTTTATATTGATTAACCAAACCAGCTGTGAACTTTGTCTTTTCAAACCATCGACTGGACAGATTTTGCTACTTGACATCTTTCTTCGATAGCTAGAATCTGTACACTAAGTAGAATTGTTAGAAACACAATAACATGTTTTGTGTAATTCAAAACTTAATCAGGATCTGTTTACACAGATCCATCAAAGTGTATTTCTTCAATCCAGCTTCAGGTATTTATAGGCTTCGTCCAACGGTCATAAATGCTTCAAAGGAAAATGAATCCCGTTTGAATCTCTGTGAAAATTGTATGCCGTAAACCTGCTCCACTAAAAGGTAAATTGCCCATTGACAGAGCTTTTTGAATATATTCAATAGATAAAAAGCTCTGGGAGTATTTTGACAGCGTGACCGCGATGATAATGATGATTGATATTTCTTCAATCCAGCTTCAGGTATTTATAGGCTTCGTCCAACGGTCATAAATGCTTCAAAGGAAAATAAATCCCGTTTGAATCTCTATGAAAATTGTACGCCGTAAAACCTGCTCCACTAAAAGGTAAATTGCCCATTGACAGAGCTTTTTGAATATATTCAATAGATAAAAAGCTCTGGGAGTATTTTGACAGCGTGACCGCGATGATAATGATGATTGATATTTCTTCAATCTAGCTTCAGGTATTTATAGGCTTCGTCCAACGGTCATAAATGCTTCAAAGGAAAATGAATCCCGTTTGAACAATCTGCTGGTATACACTCAGACGCAATAAACGCTCAAGATGGAAGAATCAGTGGCTGAGATTAAGTCGTGCAAATTGCCTGGAATTAAGGGAACAAGATTTGTACTATTCTGGGAAATAGTACAATTTACAGAGGAGCATTGCACGCATTTGGAAAGACGACAATTTGGCCTTGACAAGCGCAGAAAAGATTTGGAATTTATCTAACGGCTATATTCGAACAGAGGGTAATTATACGAGAAGAGTTGAAGGAAGAAGATGATGACTGTAGCACTATTGCAGTAGACGATTCTCATACACAGATTCACTCGCACATTTTGTGAGTTGAGCTAAATTGTTTAGCGAGTGAATCAAAACATTTCCAACACAGTTCCCGTCCAAGCACGATGACGTTAAACTTGTGTATGTAGTTAGTCACACAGTTGCGGCTGGTGTGCATTTGTGAAGTCTAGGAGTTCTCGCAGCTGCTGGTTGCGGGATTGGGTCTGTACGTGTTGTATAGATCAAAGTCTTCTAGTGTAGCCTTCCGAGATGGAAGAAGGGGAGATGTAGGACATTGAGGTCCGAACTTCCAGAAAAAAATCTGCTGTGTATCGTATCGTATTCTTTTATTCATTCAGCACCTGCATATTTACTTTAGCATCGCATGTAAAACATCTTTCAGCACTTGCATTTACCTTTAGCATCTTAGCATCGCATAACTCAGCACGCACCATTATTTCATCACTCACGCATACAGTTCAGCACACAAGCACAGTAAGTCTCGAACAAATTTATGTGGAACATAAATCTGTTTGAGTTCGTTTTAAAATATAAGGATTCAGTTCTGGTGTTTCCGCATGATTTTAATTTCATACCAGATCTGTCTCCGGTGCTCTTGTTTATTTTAGATGTTCAAGAACATTGAGCTATTGCAGCTCGCTTATAGCAGCGCAAAAAGTTTAAACACTCATTTTAAATCAGCGGCTGCTAAGTTTCCTTCGAAAAAACAGGGACCAACACACTTCCACATGAGCTGTCTGTGGATGTACTTCTCCTCTCAGTACCCGCTACATTCGACCCCTTTGTGGTCAACTTCAACATGAACAAGCTGGCAGCCACCCTCAAAGAGGTGGTTAACATGCTGGTCGTGTTCGAGGGGACCATAAAGAAGGACAAGCCTGTCCTCCTTATGGGCTCTTCTTCCTCTGCGAAGAAAGGGCCCAGACGCAAGGGTAAGAAGCGTTCTGCCCCTACGAAGGAGTAAAAGCCCACTAAGAAGCCCAAGGCAAAGGCTTCCAAGCCAAACAAGTCCGAGGATGTTTGCCACCACTGCCACAAGCCTGGGCATTGGAGGAGGAACTACAAGGAGTACCTCGAGCAGTTGCGAACTGCGAAAGGTATGTTCTATATCGAAATAAATATGTCTCTTAATTCGACTTCTTGGGTACTTGATACCGGATGTGGATCTCATATCTGCAATGATTTGCAGGTGATGATAAGAAGCCGACGTCTTAGAGAGGGTGACACCCACTTGAGGTTGGGCAATGGAGCAAGAGTTGCTGCAGTAGCTATAGGAGATGTCTATTTATTTCTATCGTCAAATTTTAAGTTGTTATTGAAAGATGTTTATTGTTCCCGAATTATAAAGACATTATTCTGTTTCTATGCTTGATAGTGATGGATATTCTTGTATGTTTGCTAATTCGATTTGCAATATTTACAAGAATGAATGTTTAATTGGAATTGGGGAACGCGAAAACGATTTATACACCTTAAAATTAAAAGACGTTCCAACTCGCGATGTCGAAGCACATACAACAATAATTAAAAGGAAATACGATAGCTTAAACCCAGCACAACTTTGGCACGCTAGGCTAGGTCATATTTCTCTAAGTAGGATGAACAAGTTAGTTAGGAGTGACATGTTTGATCTGTCAGACATTAACTCCCTACCGACTTGTGAATCTTGTCTCAAGGGAAAGATGACTAAACAACCCTACAAGGGCAAGCCTGAACGTGCCCAAGGCCTATTGGATTTGATCCATACTGATGTGTGTGGTCCGCTTAGTATTGGTACTAAACACGGTCACACATACTTCATCACCTTTACCGACGATCACTCTAGGTATGGGTACTTGTACTTAATGAAGCACAAGTCTGAATCCCTTGAAAGGTTCAAAGAATTCAAGGCTGAAGTAGAAAATCAGCTAGGCAAGAGTATTAAAGCACTTCGATCCGATCGAGGTGGTAATACTTAAGTGCTGAATTTCAAGACTATCTTAATAGAATGGGATTCTCTCGCAGTGGACCCCTCCGGCCACACCACAGCTCAATGGTGTAGCGGAGCGTCGTAATCGAACCTTGATGGACATGGTTCGATCTATGATGAGCTTCACTGAGCTTCCTACCTTGTTTTGGGGCTATGCGCTCGAAATGGCGGTAATGTTGTTGAACAGTGTCCACACCAAGGCAGTGGATAAGACTCCATATGAGATATGGATGGGCAAACCACCCAAATACTCTTACATGAGGATTTGGGGATGTCCTACTTACGTGAAGCAGACAGTGGGAGATAAGCTGGATACGAGATCCATCTTATGTTACTTCGTTGGGTATCCAAAGAATTCCATTGGATACTACTTCTACTATCCAAGTGAAACAAAAGTGTTTGTTTCTAGAAATGCCACCTTTATGGAAAGGGATTTTTACTTGATAGAAAGGGCAAAATAGTAGAACTCGAAGAGGTTCGAGAACCAACTGAGGTACCAAGTGAATCTCCTGCGCCTCCAGATCCATTACCAGAAATGGTCGCACCTAGGAGATCCGAAAGGGTTCCTAGGGCTCCTGAAACATATGGTTTCCTCCTTGAAGATGATCAAGGTGATCAAGTTGTTGGATGTGATCCAAGGACTTTCAAGGAGGTAATTTCCGATGCTGATTCTAATTTGTGGCTTGAAGCAATGCAGTCTGAGTTTGACTCAATGCATGCGAACCAAGTTTGGACTCTTGTTAATCCTCCCGAAGGAATTGTTCCTATTGGGTGTAAATGGGTATACAAGAGGAAACTTGGGCCTGATGGTAAGGTACTGACCTACAAGGCACGACTGGTCGCGAAAGGCTACACTGAAAAGCAAGTTGTTGACTATGATGAAACCTTTTCACCAGTCGCAATGTTCAAGTCGATTAGAATCTTACTAGCCATAGCCGCATGGTATGACTATGAGATATGGCAAATGGATGTGAAATCTGCGTTCCTTAATGGAAACATTAAGGAAGAAATCTTTATGACGCAGCCTGAGGGTTTCACATCTGTAGGAAGTTAGCATAAGGTATGCAAACTTCAGAGATCGATCTACGGTCTCAAACAAGCATCGAGGAGTTGGAACCTTACATTCGATGAAACAATTAAGGAATTTGGTTTCATCAAGAATCTCGAGGAGCCATGTGTATATAATAAGGTAGTTAAAAGCGCTGTGACATTCCTTGTACTTTACGTTGATGACATTCTACTCATTGGGAATGATGTAGGAATGCTGTAGTCAACTAAAGTATGGTTGTCTAGTAGATTCTCGATGAAGGACATGGGTGAAACATCCTATATTCTTGGAATACAGATCTATCGGCGATCCGCTACCAGGCCAACCCCGGCCAATTGCATTGGAAGGCTGTGAAGGATATTCTTAAGTACTTGCGAAGGACTAAGAATATGTTCATGGTCTATGGGGGTGGTGAACTGAAATTGGAAGGCTACACTGATTCTAGCTTCCAATGTGACGTGGATGATTCGAAGTCTACCTCTGGATTTGTATTCATGCTCAATGGTGGTGTTGTCTCTTGGAAGAGTTCCAAGAAAGACACCATCGCGGATTCAACCACTGAGGCTGAGTACATTGCAGCATCAGCTGCTGCTAAGGAGGCGGTTTGGATAAGGAATTTCGTCCAAGAGTTGGGCGTCATCCCTGATGGAGTTGGTCCAGTCCCGGTGTACTGCGACAACACGGGTGCCGTTGCGCAAGCAAAGGAGCCTAGGTCTCACCAAAGATCCAAGCATATACTGAGGAAATACCACATAATCCGGGATATTGTGGCTAGAGGTGACATAGCAGTTGAGAGAGTCGCCTCTGCGGACAACATTGCTGATCCACTTACGAAGCCCTTGCCAGGACCGTTGTTTGAAAAACATCGCGAAACAATGGGACTGTGCTTGATGAGTAGTTGGCTATAGGGCAAGTGGGAGATTGTTAGAGTAGATGCCCAACTAGCCAACTTGTGGCGTGTGGGTTTTATAGACTCTTGTATATGACAATCTTTATTTATGAAATACGCATTTATTTATGTCATTCTTTATTTTCATTATGTTATATAATGTTAACAATTGCGTTGAATAAAGACCTAGAATGCACCATAGTGTATGTTAGATGTGATAGTGGATATGATGGCTATCATGAAACACATCTAATAGTCACTGTGCATTCGAAATTCGTTCCTAGTCGATTGAGCCGTCAAAATGAGGATAAGGCCGCCCGAGCTTGAGACTAG
This sequence comes from Dorcoceras hygrometricum, assembly GCA_001598015.1. Classification (NCBI taxonomy): domain Eukaryota; kingdom Viridiplantae; phylum Streptophyta; class Magnoliopsida; order Lamiales; family Gesneriaceae; genus Dorcoceras; species Dorcoceras hygrometricum. Next base: position 80,314 of record KQ995696.1, read on the forward strand.
CATCTGCGATGCGAAGTACCATGTTTCATTGGTAGGGAAGATTGTGATGTTCTGAGCATGCAGATGCATAGTGACCTGGTGATCTATCGAACTACCCTCGTTCGGATTTTCCAAGTGGTTACCATTTGTCGAGTGAAAAAGTCCGAGGTCTTGGTTGTACTGATTAGTCCTCACTACTCGAAACGTCATTGAGACTCTACATGATAGGCGCCTCACTTTGACCCATTTCCCGACTCACTTTGGGTCATTAGGCGGCGGGATTGGGTGAGGTCCTGATGCATGTAGGAGTCAATGCTTCGTTGTCGAGGATTCACCGCTCGCTTTCATGCGTGGATATCCTATTCTATCTAAGGGGATAATAGTGTTTAAATCTCTGGCCAGAGTACTGGATGTGTTTTAGGTAAATGGGTTTACCTAGTTACATTCGCGATGTCACTATTTGATCTCCAAGATGTATGCATAGCTATCGGATCTCTAGCGACTCTCGATTTACCAATGGTTGTTGATCTGATCGGGATATATGTGTTGAAAGGACCGTACTGTACGCTAACCACGACCAACTGGTTCTTGTAGGCACTATCAGTGATATCTAGGGGATCATGGCGCGATGTTGCTAGGCGCTTTACCATGATCCGTTGGGCAAGTCCGAAATTGTGATTTCGGAGCCGCAATGGTTGTGGGCCCACGGCTAGCTGTATCCCTGAACCATTGAGGGTCACACAAGTACTGGATTCATGATTCCCGCACGGAAACTGAGCTCAATGTGTTGAGCATAGGAAGAGGATTTTAGGGAGTGCGACTTCTTAAAAGTCAACAGGGGTCAAATTGCGATTTCCCACTGTTGATGGGCAAAACTGTCATTTTGGACTAAGTAATCTGAAAAATTGTTTTCGCATCATAATATTCAGTTTTGGAAACTGAGTCGATCGGTCCGATCTGATCGTCGATCGGAATTATGATGAAGCCACGGTGATGCAGATGAACCGAATGTTCATATATTGGACTGGGCCCGCCCCAGGTCCAATGGGCCGGTTCAAACCCATCATACCTATACTTAGTCTTGACCTAGGGCAACTAATGAATAATTAGCTCTCACAACCCTAGCCTCCAAGCTCCAAAAACCGCCGCCCCCCTCCTCTCAAACCTCACGCACGGCCGCCGCCCACCGCCGCGCCGCCGCCGTCCGTTTGTCGTGTGATCGGACTTCTTTCGATCACCGCGACGAGGAGATTCCGTTCGTGGCAAAATCCATCAGATCTTCTAGTGAATATTGATGGAGGAAGATTGATTCCGGTCGTGGACCTGATTGACGATCTACCGCCGCCTACCGTTTGAAGTACCAGTTTCCTCGTGAAACTTGTCGAAGCCAGGCGCCTAGACGCCAGCAAGGTAGCAATTCGATAAATGCCCTATGAATGTTTATTGATTGTTTTTAATGTATTGAACGTTTCTCGGGGCAAATTTTAACTTCCACTGCGCCCCCGGGAAACGGGATCCGGATCCGCCATTATATGCCAACACTGTTCACCCGAGCATTTCGTTCTTCGATCTTCGTCGATTTCAGCCTCTGTTTTGGACGATTTAGGTGGCGCTAGGTTCCTTGAGAGTTCCTTTTTCGATTGCTACCTTGTTAGAGGCTGTGGAATGAATTGAGGAAGAAGCGCAGAGTTGCTGCTCATTCGAAGATTCTTGAGAAATCTGGTCCGGTTGTTCATTCTTTGGTTTCAAACTTCTGGGTAAGAGTTCTTCTCGGTTTGAGCTTTGCCCTTGTTGTTAATACCTAAGTATACTTGTAGAACCTATTTGTGTTCAAAGTCGTGGGTATAATGATTAGAAGTTCAGAACTGGACTGGAAATTTATTTGAATTATGCGATGCTTTAGCAGATTTCAGCTCCTGGGAGTATTCTGCCGTGGTTGAGGAAGCCCGGAGAAAGATGGTAGCCTAGGCCGTGAGTTTCAGTGCCTTGTGAGAAATCTGTTGAGGTAGAATCAGCCGTTGAAGGTACGAATTGAGTAGATTTAACAGCTTTGAGCGTGGACATGGCTGTAATTGATGTTTTGAAATCTGCTGATATGATTCTGTGATTTACGTGATACAGCTTGTTGAATTGATTGAGTCTTACATTATGTTTTCACGTATTGAATTTTATGCATTTGCATTGACTATTGATTGGCATACATGCATACATATTGAGCCTGATAGATTGATTGATGACCTGATTGAAAGTCACGTTGTGACTGGCCGACTGATGAGTTGTGCCTGAAAAGTCCAACGCTATCATCGGAGTGGTGACTACCGGATTCGAGTGTCTACCACTGAGTTGTGATGGGCTGACGGGCTCTGAAGATCACGGACCGATGATTTCCCCGGTTGATACACCGTGCGGGTATAGAGGCTGACTGAGATGATTTTCCAGTTGATTCACTGGTCTAGCTATCCGATCCGTGATAGCCCTCATGCATTCCATAGCATTGATTATAGCATGTTGCATGATTAGCTGTTTTGATAGCTCTTCGTACTGAGGCTTGACCTCGTATTTCTTTTCCTGCTTTTGTGTTGTTTGGGTCTGTTTTACCCATTTTCAGGATCTTCAGGTAACCAAGCTGGACCGGGTGGAGTGCAAGCTGGTCGATCCCCGTTTCCTTGAGTCCCAGTTATTTTATTATGTATTAAACCGGGGTATGCCTCATGTTTTTATGTATTGGGGATCTGTATTTGAATTGAGATTTGAGATTACCTGTTTTAAATGAGTTTGAGTCAACTCGTATTTTGATTATGAATATTTTGACTGATGATTTTGAGTTTAGGCCCATTTTATTTCAAAAAAAAATTTCTAAGCCCAATTTTACGCTTCCGTGATTATGTGCTTAATTGTACTATAATCTCTGTTTAGTACCACGGGGCCTGACATTTTTGGTATCAGAGCTTAAACTGGGATAAGCTCGATTTTCTTTGATTACACTCGAGTCTAGGCACAGAGTTTTGATTTGATTGTTGATTGACTATGTGTCTTATGTGATCTTTATCTGTCTATGTGATATATCTGCTGTGAGATCTTACCTCTAGATTGTTTAGATGCCGCCGAGGAGAGGAAGAGGTAGGACGACTAGACGTACTGAGGAGGATTCTAGGGCGGGCAAGTGATGATGACTTTCAGCAGGTTGAGAATGTTACTAGACAGATAGGCGAGATGGAGTTGGTCTTGGCTAGGTTTCAACGGACAAACCCTCCGACGTTTTCTGCAGCCGAGGGTGGTGCGATGGCTGAGGCTTGGTTAGTTCAGATGGAGTAGTTGTTCGATACTCTGGAGTACGCTCCCGAGAAGAGACTGAAGCTGGCGGTGTTGCAGCTGAGAGACAATGCACAGCCCAGGTGGAGAGGTACTTCTCGTATTCTCCATGATAGTGGGGCTGTGATCACCTGGGAGAGCTTCTGTGAAGCGTTCCGACAGGAGTATACCCCGTATTCTTACTACAACAGCCGGGAGCGGGAGTTTGACAACTTGAAGCAGTGTAACCTGCGAGTGGATGAGTATGCCCGATAGTTTTCTGCTCTTTTGATGTCTGTGCCACATGTATCCAACCAGGAGAGAACGAAGAGGAACAAATTTCTGAAGGGCTTGAGGCCTGATCTGTACCAGATGGTTTTGTCTGGTTCACCTACGACCTATATTGATGCAGTGAACCGAGCAGTGGATATTGAGGAGATTCTATTGGAGGAGGATGCTCCGACGCAGCCGACTACTGGACGCACCTATCAGCCTGTGCAGGATGCGTCGCAATATTTTTATTCTCCTCAAGGGTCGCAGCAGCAGTCGAATCGCCAGAGGTTTCGACCTCGAGGGAAACAGTTCAAGAAGAAGGCGAATTAGAGTTCCTCTGGTTCTGCGAGTTCTGGTTTTGGCAGTGGTTCTGGCAGCGGTTCTGGTGGCATGTCTTGTGGACAGTGCGGAGGAAGGCATCCTACTTCGCAGTTTCGTGGAGTTCAGGGGTTTTGCCATAACTGCGGGAAGCCCGGACATTTTCAGAGAGTGTGTCCTTTGTTAAGGGGTCAGTCTTCAGTTCCTTCGCAGCAGGGATCAGCTAGTGGTTTGTAACACCCAAACCCCATGGGAGTCACGGGATCAAAGAAGAGGAATTAAAAAGAGGAAAAAAAGAAGGGCTGAATCATAAATAGAACAAGCTGTATTGCCTTGCTCAAATAAAAATCGAAATAATAACCGTTGGCGCCAAGAAAATAAAACCAGATTTCATTACAACTTTCAAAGTACAAAATGCGAAATCGCGATATTACAACTACTGAACTCTATCTGAATTCATCTTTGTTGTAACAGATCTCAATACAGATTTGTCTAAGATCAAGGACAACAAAACAACAACTACAAAAGAACATCGCGGAAACGCAGGCCTTCGATAAACACTCGCACATCGCCACTGGTTCAGACGCCACCTCCCATCTGCTCCGGCGCCGACTCACCAGCAATAATAAAGCTAGTGAGCCTAGGGACTTAGCAAGCAAAACTGAGAATAACAAAGCACTAAATGCAGGCGCAATACATACATATGACATCATAGCTTAAAGGAAGTCTTAAAACATAAAATATCATCGTAATCATTACTGTGGGGAAAAACTCAGATACCACCATCAATATTTTTCTTCAGACTTATGGCTCAGAAGTTCTCCCAATAGGCCCCGTTGCACT
>KQ995696.1:86464-97679 GCA_001598015.1 Dorcoceras hygrometricum
GGAAAAATAACAAAGCTGTCAACAGATATCTCTCGTGGAAAAATAACAAAGCTGTCAACAGATATCTCTCGTGGAAAAATAACAAAGCTGTCAACAGATATCTCTCGTGGAAAAATAACAAAGCTGTCAACAGATATCTCTCGTGGAAAAATAACAAAGCTGTCAACAGATATCTCTCGTGGAAAAATAACAAAGCTGTCAACAGATATCTCTCGTGGAAAAATAACAAAGCTGTCAACAGATATCTCTCGTGGAAAAATAACAAAGCTGTCAACAGATATCTCTCGGGGAACAATAGCAAAACTGTCAACAGATATCTCTCGGGTAACAATAGCAAAGCTGTCAACAGATATCTCTTGGGGAACAATAGTCAACAGATATATCTCTCGGGCAACAATGAACAAAGCTGTCAACAGATATCTCTCGGGGAACAATATCAAAGCTGTCAACAGATATCTCTCGGGGAACAATAGCAAAGCTGTCAACAGATATCTCCCTATAAGAAATGAACAGTAGGTAACTGTCGGGAAAATGAACAGTAAGTATCTATCCACGGATGTCACTCTCTTGGAAACGAAGGTTACTGATATCAAACCTCTCGCAAAAATGAACAGGAAGTTACTGCTAACAGACCTTTCAGAAGTTAAACAGAAGTCAAGTTCGAACATTACTCCTTACTAGGAAGAAGAAGAACTTCGTTACAGAACAATGAACAGAAATCTTAAATGCTCAGTGTTTTAAAACAACATCACCAACTTCAACCTCAACTTCGTAAAATACATTTTGAATTCCAAACATACATCCACTGTGAACCCGAACATTAAACATACACTACAATATCAGCAGAACATGAACAAAGGCTGATATTAACATAACTTAGGCAAGAATTCATGAAATGAAATGAGAACAATACATATGATTTTATGGCGTAGCAAGAATCAGATTTACTTGCCTCAATATTTGGAGAAACACGAAATACAGCAGATCCTATCAGCAAGTCTCCTCAAGCACCGCAGTGTGTCTCCTATGGTTTTTTTTAGATGAAAATGAAGGTTTTCTTACAAACAATGAACTTATAGCCCACACGTACCATAGGCATGGGATCTGTCATGTAACCTTTTTGATGAAAATGAAGGTTTTCTTACAAAACAATGAACTTATAGCCCACACGTACCATAGGCATGGGAGTCTGTCATGTAACAGGGGAAAAACACTTGAGTAGGCATGGTGTTCCACGCCTACCTTTCCAAATTTTGTTAAAAGTCCCCTATCACTATTTGAATTTGTAAAAACGATACTCATATTTAAAAAGAACCATTCTCCCATCCGAAAATCATTTTATTTTCAACGTCTGAAAATCACTCGGCTGGTGCTTGGGGTAACAGCTGACCAAACCTCTGCACAGTGTCTCACAACTGAAATAAGAAATCAGCTGGTAATATAAAAGATTAAGCTGAAGTTCGAATTTAGAAATGGGTCCTTGAATTTAAAAGGACTAAGAATAGTGGTCCTAAGGATTTTGGGGCGCTACAACTCTACCCACCTTATAATTCGTCCTTGAAATTTACTTACCGAATAAATCTGGGTAACGACTCTGCATATCAGCTTCCGTTTCCCACGTAGCTTCTCGTTCTGTTTGATTCGACCACTGTACTTCAACCATTGGAATGCTACGGTTCCTCAGCTTTCTAATTTCCCTAAGAAGGATCTTCTCAGGTCTCTCTTCATAACTCAAATCTGGCGCTAAGTGAATTGGTTCAGCATTCAATATGTGCGATGGGTGGGGAACATACTTCCTCAAAGCTGATACATGGAATACATTATGCACTGAAGATAGATGCGGCGGCAGTGCTAAACGATAGGCCAATGTTCCTACTTTGTCCAGAATCTCATAGGGACCTATATACCTGGGACTCAGTTTTCCCTTCTTTCCAAATCGCATCACTCCCTTCATTGGAGCTACTTTCAAAAAGACGTGATCACCAACGTCAAAAATTAGCTCCCTTCGTCTATTGTCTGCATAGCTCTTTTGTCTGCTTTGAGCAGCTTTCATCCTTTCCTTTATTTTTCTTACAACGTTCACTGTTTGCTCTACCAGGTCTGGTCCTAGACCATCTCGCTCTCCTACCTCATCCCAGTGAAGAGGCGTTCTACATTTACGTCCATATAGAGCTTCATATGGGGCCATCTGGATGGAGGCTTGAAAACTGTTGTTATACGTAAATTCCACCAAGGGCAATTTCAAATCCCAACTTTCTGAGGAATCTATAATGCATGCTCTGAGTAAGTCCTCTAAAATATGGATCACTCTTTCTGATTGTCCATCGGTTTGGGGATGAAAGGTTGTGCTAAATGTTAACTTCGTTCCTAAAGCTCGATGCAGACTTCTCCAAAATGCAGACATGAACTTGGAATCCCTATCAGATACAATCGATACGGGAACATCGTGAAGTCTGATGATCTCTCTAACATACAATTTCTGCATATCTACTCACGTCATAAGTCGTCTTTACTGGCAAAAAGTGAGCAGATTTTGTAAGTCTATCCACTATAACCCAAATGGAATTATAACCTTGGGTAGTCCTCGGCAATCCAGTCACAAAATCCATGGCTATACATTCCCATTTCCACTCTGGAATGGGCAACAGTTTCAACATTCCTGCTGGTCGCTGGTGTTCAGCTTTCACCAGTTGACACGTTAAGCATTCAGAGACGAATTTAGCAACGTCTCTCTTCATTCCCGGCCACCAATATAACTTCTGAAGATCTTTATACATCTTAGTGGTTCCGGGATGCAGAGAGTATGGAGCTATATGGGCCTTCGATATTACATCTGATCGCAAGGTTCCTGCTTGGGGCACCCAGATTCTTCCCTGAAATCTGATTATTCCTCCTTATGAGAAATAGAGGTTGCTGCCTTTCTCTTTATCTTGTTTTACCCACTTCTGAAGTTGCTCATCAGTTAATTGTCCCTCACGAATCTGGTCTAACAGATTTGACCTGACTGAGAGATCTGCCAACACTATAGCGCTACCGCTGGGCACTATCTCTATTCCAGATTTCTCCACTTCATATGCCAAAGACCTTTGGACAGACAGCTGGGCTAAACCAACAGATTTTCTACTTAGAGCATCAGCTACAACGTTGGCTTTCCCTGGGTGATAACTGATCGTACAGTCGTAATCCTTCACCAGTTACAGCCATCTCCTCTGCGTCATGTTTAATTCCTTCTGGGTGAAGTAGTATTTTAGACTTTTGTGATCTGTGAATATCTCACATTTCTCCCCATACAAATAATGCCTCCAGATCTTTAAGGCGAACACAACTGCTACCAGCTCCAAGTCGTGAGTTGGATAATTCTTTTCGTGGTTCTTTAGCTGTCGTGAGGCGTAGGAAATCACTCTATTATCTTGCATCAGAACATCTCCCAATCCCAACTTCGACGCATCTGTATAAATATTTCCCTTGATCAGATGGCATCGGTAGCACGGGGGCCTCAATCAGCGCTTGCTTTAATTGCTCAAAGCTGACCTGACAGTCGGGGGTCCATTCAAACTTACTCAAATTTCTAGTCAGTGATGTTAAGGGAACAGATATCTTTGAAAACCCCTTAATAAAGCGCCTGTAATAACAAGCCAATCCCAGAAAACTCATAACTTCTGCAACAGTTGTTGGTACCGGCCAGTCGTGAACGGCTTCCACCTTCGCTGGGTCTACTTCCAATCCATCTTTGGATATAATATGCCCGAGAAAAGACACTTTTTCCAACCAAAATTCACACTTGATAAACTTGGCGAACAGCTGCTTGTCTTTCAAAATCTGAAGCACTGTTCTCAGGTGGTTTGCGTGCTCAAGTCTGTCCTTGGAATACACTAAAATATCATCGATGAACACCACTACAAACTGATCTAAAAATGGTTGGAAAACTCTGTTCATCAAGTCCATAAAAGCTGAGGGGGCGTTAGTGAGTCCGAAGGGCATTACCAAAAATTCATAATGGCCGTAACGTGTTCTAAAGGCTGTTTTGTAGATGTCTGCTGGTTTTATCTTCAATTGGTGATAACCAGACCTCAAATCAATGTAAGATAAAACTACTGATCCCTTCAACTGATCAAACAGATCCTCAATTCTAGGAAGGGGGTATTTATTCTTAATTGTCAACTTATTCAACTCACTATAGTCTATACACAGCCTTAGACTCCCGTCTTTCTTCTTAACGAACAAAACAGGGACTCCCCATGGTGATGTGCTTGGTCGTATAAAGCCCTTGTCCAACAGCTCTTGTATTTGCTCCTTCAATTCTTTCATTTTTGATCGAGCAAGACGGTAGGGCGGTCGGGAAACTGGTGCTGCTCCTGGTACCAACTCAATTGCAAATTCCAGTTCCGTATCAGGTGGCAGTCCGCATATGTCATCTGGAAAAACTTCGGGGAATTCGCTCACTATTTCAACATCTGAAAGCTGAGGCTTGCTAGAAGCTGCTAAGGATGATAGGCTTATCAAAAATCCTACTCCTCCTTTCCTCAAACAACTCTGAGCTTTAAGGGCTGAAATAATTCGAGGGATATTACAATTCTGATTGGCCTCGAACGTGAACCAGTCTCCTCCTGGAGGTTTCACTACCACAGTTCTGAGTTTGAAATCTATTATTATACCATATCTGGTTAACCAGTACATTCCTAGAATCAGGTCAAACTCAGGCATTGGTAAAACAATTAAATTGACAGTAACTAAATGCCCTTGAAGCCTAAGTTCTAAGTCGCGAAACAAGCTATGAGATACCAGCTCTTCCCCAAAGGCACCGTTACGCAGAATCCCATGGTTACTTGGTTAGGTCTGATAGGTAATTTCTTAGAAAAAGCTGCTGCTATAAACGAATGAGATGCACCTAAATCTATCAAGGCTAAAGAGGGTAAACCAGCAATCAATATCTTACCCGTAACCACTATGGAATCTGGATTGGCTTGCTCAGTCTCATGACGTAAGCTCTGTTGGTCACCATTTGCTTTGATTTCGGGCAGTCCTTAATAACATGCCCTGGCAATCCACATCTGTAACAAACATTCTGTCCCTTTCTACAAGGGCCAGGGTGGTTCTTGTGACACTTGGGACACACAGGCCGATTGCTGATAGCAGATACTGCGCTAATAGGCTGAACAGCCAAAGGTTTCTGCTCCTGCGACAGCTGCTGATTCTTATTTGGCTTCTTGGGGGGTTTCTGGTCCTTCTGCTGATAGGCCTGTCTCTTCAGCTGTCGATCATCCACAACAGCTTTCCAATCTTGGTCAGCTCTAAGAGCTTTATCCACCGCACTTCTATAATCCCTTGGCTCTACCAGCCTCACATCATGTCTAAGCGCTGGTTTCAATCCATTGACGAAATGTCGCAGCTTTTCTCTGGGATCTGCTCCAATCAAAGGCACAAAATAAAATCCTCTCTCGAACTTCTGAATGTACTCCTAGACAGACATGTCCCTTGCTTAATCGTTAGAAATTCTTGTTGCAATTCCAATCGCTTATCCTCTATAAAGTACTGTTCGAAGAACACTCGCTTGAATTCTTCCCAGAGGAGGTTCGTCACATCTACTGTTATCTTTGCTCCTTCCCACCAGAGCATCGCATCATCCCTCAACATATAAATCGCACATCTGGATCTTTCTAAGTCTGGCGTCTGGAGATATTCATATATCACCTCCATTGATTTAATCCATCTTTCTGCGACAAACGGATCTGTTGTGCCGCTAAACTCTCTTGATTTCTGTCTTCGGAATCGTTCTTGAGGGTCATCATTTCTGGGTCCTCTACTACTGGAGGATTGACCATTGCCTCTACCCTGCTGTTCTACCAGCAGCCTTAGAAGCTGGGCAATACTAGCGTTGCTATCAGGACTGGGTTCATCTTCACGGGCATTTCTCCTCCCTCTTCCTTGGCCAGAAATCTTAATCTATAGCCCGTAATCCACCACATACGAACATCAGAACATGCAGGAATCAAAATACATGCTCTAAAACATAAAGGAAGACTCACTGCACCGAAGAGACGGTCGATGAAATCTGTTCCAGCGGAGAATGCAAGTGTTTATCTCTGGACCATGCTCTGATACCATGTTTGTAACACCCAAACCCCATAGGAGTCACGGGATCAAAGAAGAGGAATTAAAAGAGGAAAAAAAGAAGGGCTGAATCATAAATATAACAAGCTGAATTTCCTTGCTCAAATAAAAATCGAAATAATAACCATTGGCGCCAAGAAAATAAAACCAGATTTCATTACAACTTGCAAAGTGCAAAATGCAAAATCGCGATATTACAACTACTGAACGCTATCTGAATTCATCTTTGTTGTAACAGATCTCAATACAGACAAATAAAATCGAAATAATAACCATTGGCGCCAAGAAATAAAACCAGATTTCATTACAACTTGCAAAGTGCAAAATGCAAAATCGCGATATTACAACTACTGAACGCTATCTGAATTCATCTTTGTTGTAACAGATCTCAATACAGATTTGTCTAAGATCAAGGACAACAAAACAACAACTACAAAAGAAAATCGTGGAAACGCAGGCCTTCGATAAACACTCGCACATCGCCACTGGTTCAGACGCCACCTCCCATCTGCTCCGACGCCGACTCACCAGCACTAAGAAAGCTAGTGAGCCTAGGGGCTCAGCAATCAAAACTGAGAATAACAAAGCACTATATGCAGGCGCAATACATACATATGACATCATAGCTTAAAAGGAAGTCTTAAAACATAAAATATCATCGTAATCATTACTGTGGGGAAAACTCAGATCCCACCATCAATATTTTTCGTCAGACTTATGGCTCAAAAGTTCTCCCAATAGGCCCCGTTGCACTCGATCGAATGACTATTGATATCAGTTACAATATGGTGAAATCTCACCCAATATGAAAGGGGCAACCAACCCATTCGTCTGCTGCTCACCCTTCCAATATGGACCGGATGTTATCTTTGCCATAAATCCTAAAATCTGAACATTTTCTTCCTTTAAACATCTACTGAGCGAAATCAAATCTTAACATCGGGGTTAACTTAGTTAAAACTCATTTTTTTCTTTCGAAAACCTTTTCGCTGAGCATTCAGCTATTACTTGGAAAAACAGATGTTTACTGTAGAAAGACTATCGCTATTGGTTCAACAGATATATCTCTCGGGGAACAATGAACAAAGCTGTCAACAGATATCTCTCGGGGAACAATAGCAAAGCTGTCAACAGATATCTCTCGGGGAACAATAGCAAAGCTGTCAACAGATATCTCCCTATAGGAAATGAACAGTAGGTAACTGTCGGGAAAATGAACAGTAAGTATCTGTCCACGGATGTCACTCTCTTGGAAAAGAAGGTTACTGATATCAAACCTCTCGCAAAAATGAACAGGAAGTTACTGCTAACAGACCTTTCGGAAGTTAAACAGAAGTCAAGTTCGAACATTACTCATTACTAGGAAGAAGAAGAACTTCGTTACAGAACAATGAACATAAATCTGAAATGCTCAGTGTTTTAAAACAACATCACCAACTTCAACCTCAACTTCGTAAAATACATTTTGAGTTCCAAACATACATCCACTGTGAACCCGAACATTAAACATACACTACAATATCAGCAGAACATGAACAAAGGCTGATATTAACATAACTTAGGCAAGAATTCATGAAATGAAACGAGAACAATACATATGCTTTCATGGCGTAGCAAGAATCAGATTTACTTGCCTCAATACTTGGAGAAACACAAAATACAGCAGATCCTATCAGCAAGTCTCCTCAAGCACTGCAGTGTGTCTCCTATGGTTTCTTTGATGAAAATGAAGGTTTTCTTACAAAACAATGAACTTATAGCCCACACGTACCATAGGCATGGGAGTCTGTCATGTAACAGGGGAAAAACACTTGAGTAGGCATGGTGTTCCACGCCTACCTTTCCAAATTTTGTTAAAAGTCCCCTATCACTATTTGAATTTGAAAAAACGATACTCATATTTAAAAAGAACCATTCTCCCATCCGAAAATCATTTTATTTTCAACGTCTGAAAATCACTCGGCTGGTGCTTGGGGTAACAACTGACCAAGCCTCTGCACATTGTCTCACAACTGAAATAAGAAATCAGCTGGTAATATAAACGATTAAGCTGAAGTTCGAATTTAGAAATGGGTCCTTGAATTTAAAAGGACTAAGAATAGTGGTCCTAAGGATTTTGGGGCGCTACATGGTTCTTCTCAGAGACCGCAGTTTCCTGCCCCTACCCAGCGATCTGGATTCCAACCCCATGAGCCTTCTAGGTTTGGAGCTCCTTCGAGACCTCAGTTCCAGATTCCACAGCAGGCCCAAGCGAACTCTTTGACGAGAGAGCAGGCTGAGGAGGCGCCTGGTATGATGATCACAGGTACATGCTTTATCTTTGATTATCCTGCGAGAGTTCTATTTGAAACTGGTGCATCACACTCTTTTATTTATGAGTTGTTTGTGTGTGAGCATGGGTTGAGTTCTTCCCCATTGTGTGATGTTGTTTCCGTGTCGACCCCTGCTGGTGTGAGTCTGTGGTCTCGTGAAGTGGTGTTGGATTGTGTGCTTCGATTTGATGAGCATGTTTTGGTGTCCAACCTGATTGTTTTGGGAATCAGAGATTTTGATTGCATCTTGGGAATGGATGTATTGTCTAGCTATAAGGCTACTGTTGACTTCTTTCATGGTGTGGTGAGATTTCGCCCTGATTCGGGTGAGAAGTGGGAGTTCTACGGTGCTGATTCGTGCTCGAAGATTCCACTGGTGTCCGCCATGGAGATGTTTTGCCTGCTATCGCTGGATAATGCAGGATTCATGATTTATGCGCTTGACGTTACCCAAGAGCCACGATTGGAGTTGAGCGACATTCCTATCATCCGAGAGTTTCCCGATGTGTTTCCGGATGAGATTCCTGGATTCCCTCCGAGACGTGAGATCGAATTCAGCATCAAGTTGGTGCCCGGTACCGCCCCAATTTCTAGAGCTCCGTATCGGTTGGCGCCAGCAGAGTTGAAAGAGCTGAAGGATCAGTTGAGAGATCTCTTGGAGAAGGGCTTCATCAGACCGAGTATGTCGCCTTGGGGAGCTCCGATTCTTTTTGTGAAGAAGAAGGATGGGTCTATGAGGATGTGAGTGGATTTCCGACAGTTGAATAAGGCGACGGTGAAGAACAAGTATCCTTTGCCAAGGATTGATGACTTGTTCGATCAGTTGCAAGGATCGGTCGTATACTCGAAGATTGATTTGCGCTCTGGTTATCACCAGTTGCGGATTAGAGACGCTGACGTGGCGAAGACAGCTTTCCGGACTCGATATGGGCATTATGAGTTTCTGGTCATGCCGTTTGGGTTGACGAATGCCCCGGCTTTTTTCATGGATTTGATGAATCGCGTCTTCAGCGAATACATCTATCGGTTCATGATCGTTTTCATAGATGACATCCTAGTGTATTCGAAGAGCTTGAGAGAGCATAAGGAGCATCTGAGATTGGTATTGCAGAGATTAAGAGACTCGCAGTTGTACGCCAAGTTCAGCAAGTGTGAGTTCTGGCTTGATCGAATTATCTTTTTGGGTCATGTTATTTCGGCGCAAGGGATTTCGGTGGATCCGAGTAAGTTCGAAGCAGTTCTTAACTGGGAGAGACCTAGGAATGTTTCCGAGATCAACAGCTTTTTGGGATTGTCTGACTATTACAGGCGTTTTATCGAGAAGTTCTCTTCGATAGCCAGGCCTCTGACTCAGTTGACTCAGAAGGATAAGAAGTTCGTTTGTACTGAGGAATGCGAGTACAGTTTTCAGACGTTGAAGGAGAAGTTGACTACTGCTCCTGTTTTGGCTCTACCGTCTGGATCCGGAGGATTTGTTGTGTGCTCCGATGCTTCTCTCAATGGTTTGGGATGTGTTTTGATGCAGAACGTGTTGGCGCAGCGGCGGATCCGGATCCCGCTCCCGGGGCGCAGCGGAAGATTTAAAAGTTGGAGCCCGGGAACGGTCAATACACCTGCAAATCAGTATATAAACATACATAGGATGTTTAGATCAGTACCTTGCTGGCGTCTAGGCGCCTGGCTCCGACCAATTTCACGAGGAAATCAGCACTTCAACGGTTGGCTGTGTCAGCTTCCTAATCCGGTCCACGATCGGAATCCCAATTCCTTCGTCGGTCTGCACTAGAAAACACGACGAAGATTTCACGGATGGAATCTCCTCGCCGGAATGGTCGGAACAAGTCCGATGGCGGCGGGCGGCGGCGACGACGGCGGGCGGCGGCGGCGTGGGGAGGAGAGGAGAGGAAGGGAGAATATAGCTGAGAAGCTTTTGGTACGAATCAAATGAATACCCCATGGCCCCTATTTATAGATTTTCCATGGGCTTGAACCAGCTTAATGGGCTTGGGTCGGGCCCAGGCCCAGGGTGAACATTGGTTTCAAGTCCATCACTGTGGCTCCATCATAATCCCGATCGACGATCAGATCGGACCGATCTACACAATGTATAAAAATGAGCATTATGATGTGAAAACAATTTTTCGGACCACCTAATCCAAAATAGCAGTTTGGCCCCTGCAAGTTTCAAGGATAGTCAAACTAGCCCAAACTTTAGGGAAATTGCATTTTGACCCTATTTAATTTTAGGAAGTCGCACTTCCATCCTTCCTCCTCCCATACTCAACAAATTGATCTTAATTTCCATGCGGGAATTGAGAAACCAGTACTTGTGTGGCCCTCAATGGTTCAGGGATACAGCTAGCCGTGGGCTCACAACATTTGTGACTCCGAAACCACATTTTCGGACTAACCCATCGGATCATGGTAAAGCGTCTAGCAACATCGCCCCATGATCCCCTAGGTATCACTGATAGTGCCTGAAAGAACCAGTCAGTCATGGTTAGCATACAGTATGGTCCTTTCAACACAAATATCCCGATCAGATTAACGACCATTGGTAAATCGAGAGTCGCTAGAGATCCAATAACCATGCATATATCTTGGAGATCAAATAGTGACATCGCGTGTGTTACTAGGCAAACCCATTTACCCAAAACACATCTAGTACTCTGGCCAGAGATTTGTCACACTATTATCTCCTCAGATAGCATAGGATATCCACGCACAAGGGCGAGCGATGAATCCTCGACAACGAAGCATCGACTCCTACATGCATCGGGACCTCACCCAAC
>KQ995696.1:97836-118896 GCA_001598015.1 Dorcoceras hygrometricum
GATTTCGAGGAAGATTGGTGGTTCCGAACTTGATCGATTTTAAAGAGACCATTCTGAATGAATCGCATTGTAGCCGGTACAGTGTGCATCCGGGCGAGAGAAATATGTACCATGCCTTGAAATCTCACTACTGATGGGCAGGTATGAAGAGCGACATCTCTGGTTTTGTTGCTAGATGTCTAAATTGCCAGCAGGTCAAGGCTGAGAGAATGAGACCTGGTGGATTGCTACAGAGTTTGGAGGTTCCCCAATGGAATTGGGAGCACATCGCCATGGATTTTGTGAATCATCTACCTCGATATAGTTGGGAATGCGATACGATTTGGGTGGTGATTGATAGACTTTCGAAGTCAGCCCGTTTCATTCCCTATGATGTGAGGTGTTCGATGAAGAAAATGGCGAAACTATACATCGACCATGTAGTTAGATTGCATGGAGTTCCTGTTTCAATAGTGTTTGACAGAGATCCAAGATTCACTTCTCGTTTTTGGAAGAGTCTGCAAGCAGCGATGGGTTCGAGATTGGCTATGAGTACAGCCTATCACCCACAGACAGATGGTCAGTCTGAGCGGACCATTCAGACTTTAGAAGATATGTTGCGTGCAGTTGTGATGGATTTCAGTGGTGGCTGGCAGGATTCTTTGTCCTTGGTTGAGTTTTCATATAACAACAGCTACCAGGTGACTATCGGGATGGCTCCATTTGAGGCGTTGTATGGTCGAAAATACAGATCTCCGATCTGTTGGGAAGAAGTTGGTGAGAGACAGCTTTCTACCCCTGAGTTTGTGCAGCATATGAAAGATCAGGTTGATTTGATTTAGAGTAGAATGAAGGCTTCTCAAGACCGTTTCTCTAGCTATGCTAACAGAAGACGCAGACCTTTGGAATTTGAGGTTGGCGATCGAGTATTTCTCAAAGTTTCTCCTTTCAAGAGCGTGATGCGATTCAGATTTAAAGGCAAATCAGCTCCTAGATTCGTTGGTCCCTTTGAGATCGTTGAGCGGATTAGAAAGTTGGCTTATAGATTGATACTGCCTGACGAATTAGCAGCGATACATGATGTGTTTCATGTGTCCATGTTGAGAAAATATGAGCCAGATCCATCCCATGTGTTGAGAACCGACGAAGTTGAGCTAGATTCTGCCTTGAGCTATGTAGAATATCCAGTGCAGATTTTGGACCGGAAGAGAAGAAGCTGAGGAACAAGATAATTCAGTTGGTGATGGTCCAATGGCGTAAGCATGGCCGAGAAGAGGCTACCTGGGAGGTTGAGGAGAAGATGAGACAAGACTGGCCTCATCTGTTTGAGCACTGACTGTGAGAATTCCAGGTAATTTCTAAGCTCTGATTCGACCTTGTTGAGATGTTGTGTTGATTTGAATGCTTTGATTATTTTTCTTCCCTGAGGTCGCCTTTGATTTCGAGGACGAAACCCCTTAAGGTGGGGAGAATGTGAGGATTGAGAAATTCGAATTTAGAATTTTCGAATTTTCAGATTTTTTGAGATTTTTGGTGCTGATTTGAGAATTTCAGATCTCTCGTGAGAGTTGTTCAGATTTTAGTTCGGGGTTATTGGGTGAAATCTGTGCGAGATTTGGGTGATTTAGTGAACTTTAGATAGAAATCTGATTCCCGGGCGTTTAGAAGTAAAACGCTGTCGTTTCGTGAGACCAGACGTAGCACATTTCAGATGTCAACGCAAGTCAACGGTACTGTAGCGAATGTGTGATGCGTCGTCGTTTCGCTATTCAGTAGTAGCGCTATCAGCCGTTGCGTTGTGAGGAATTGTTCCAGCTGAGTTGACTATTGTTGTTCTAGCGCTGATCAGCCGTTGCAATTGCGAGGGACCAGCTGTTGGTTTGAGTGACCAGCTGTTACTAGTAAGGCGACGTCGTTTTACCTTTGTTAGCGGGAACCTTGCTACGTCATCATTTTGAGTTATTTAAGCGTGACCAGCTGCTGGTTATTTCGAAAGGGATTTGGTATCAGCTGGTGGAGCGCTGCGACATCATTTTGATTAGTTGGTAAGATGTCGTTTTGATGTTCTGTTGTGTAGTGCAACGTCTGTTTGTGTCTACTGATTCGATTGAAGGGAACATTGAATTCAGTTGTAAGATTTCTTAGGTAGCTTTACCCGACGTCTGGTTTAGGGGAACAGCAGCTGTTGCATGGAGATTTATAAGGAGAAGTGTTGAGCAACACTTAGAATTATTCTGAACCCGATATTTCTTATCTCCAATTCCAAATCTTCGTTCTAGCTACTGTTCATCCGAACATTTCGTTCTTCGATCTTCGTCGATTTTTGGACGATTTAGGTGGCGCTAGGTTCCTTGAGAGTACCTTTTTCGATTGCTACCTTGTTAGAGGCCGTGGAACGAATTGAGAAAGAAGCGCAGAGTTGCTGCTCGTTCGAAGATTCTTGAGAAATCTGGTCCGGTTGTTCATTCGTTGGTGAACTTCTGGGTAAGAGTTCTTCTCGGTTTTGAGCTTTGCCCTTGTTAATACCTACGTAGACTTGTAGAACCTGTTTGTGTTCAAAGCCGTGGGTGATTAGATAGTTCAGAACTGGACTGGAAATTTATTTGAATTATGCAATGCTTTAGCTGATTTCAGCTCCTGGGAGTATTCTGCCGTGGTTGAGGAAGCCCGGAGAAAGCTGGTAGCCTAGGCCGCGAGTTTCAGTGCCTTGTGAGAAATCTGTTGAGGTAGAATCAGCCATTGAAGGTACGAATTGAGAAGATTTAACAGCTTTGAGCGTGGACATGGCTGTAATTGATGTTGTGAAATCTGCTGAATATGATTCTGTGATTTACGTGATATAACTTGTTGAATTGATTGAGTCTTACATTCTGTTTTCACGTATTGAATTGTATGCATTGTGCATTGACTATTGATTGGCATACATGCATACATATTGAGCCTGATAGATTGATTGATGACCTGATTGAAAGCCACGTTGTGACTGACCGACTGATGAGTTGTGTCTGAAAAGTCCAACGCTATAATCGGAGTGGTGACTACCGGATTCGAGTATCTACCACCGAGCTGTGATGGGCTGACGGGCTCTGAAGATAACGGACCGATGATTTCCCCGGTTGATACACCGTGTGGGTATAGAGGCTGACTGAGATGATTTGCCAGTTGATTCACTAGTCTAGCTATCCTATCCTTGATAGCCCTCATGTATTTCATAGCATTGATTATAGCATGTTGCATGATTAGCTGTTTTGATAGCTCTTCGTACTGAGGCTTGAACTCGTATTTGTTTTCCTTCTTTTGTGTTGTTTGGGTCTATGTTACCCATTTGCAGGATCTTCAGGTAACCAAGTTGGATCGGGTGGAGTGCCAGCTGGTCGATCCCCATTTCCTTGAGTCCCAGTTATTTTATTATGTATTAAACCGGGGGATGCCTCGTGTTTTTATGTTTGGGGATCTGTATTTGAATTGAGATTTGAGATTATCTGTTTTATATGAGTTTGAGTCAACTCGTATTTTGATTATGAATATTTTGACTGATGATTTTGAGTTCAGGCCCATTTTATTTCAAAAAACAAATTTCTAAGCCCGATTTTACGCTTCCGTGATTATGTGATTAATTGTGCTATAATCTCTATTTAGTAGCACGGGGCCTGACAATATATATGCTAACTGGGACACTCTATCCACCTCCTGGGACACCTCCAGCTGCGTCAAAACCACGACCAGTAGAGAAACCTGGGAAACCTGAAAATAATACACAGGCAACAACACCAGCCTCAGAGGACCTCGGGGTCAAGCCCCAGTACGGAGAGCAGCAATAAACAGCATAAGGAAAACACAGATAAATATGCAAATTCTATGCAAAGGATCAAGGCTACAACCGAAAGCAGGGAGCCAAAGGATCTCAACAGCAAGATCTAATCAAAGGAACAATAAACAGTTCGTGGCCACGGGTATACTGAGAACATGGGAGCTACCCACTCATCTCCAGTACACCATACCAGATGCTAACAACCAGCTCTACCTGCTATTGCTCACTCATGAGATGTGGGAGCTACCCACTCCGCTCATAGCAGCTAACAGACCCAGCAGGGAGAATGAGGTACGGGAGTTACCCGCTCAGCCTCCAAGGTATACGGGAACTACCCGCTCGTCCTTGAACATAGCATCCTGGTACTCACAATTCAACAGAACAGGCATAGCTAGAAAACAAGGCTCGACGGCAATATGCTTGTATGCAAATGCAACAACTGATATCAGAAGACTTGCCCCAATGACGCAGATCCACCACCTGCTCAACGAAAACACAACCACTGCTCAAAGACTGAAGAACAGAAAAGCAACAACTGGGAGCTACAACTCGACCAGCGCTATCCTACCTCACCTAACATCACAGAAAGCTCTAACAAGCTTAAAGGCAGGAACTGAACTTACCCCAAAAAGCTAGGAGCGAAATCCGACGCTTATGCCAACAGACTAAACAAGGGAGATGTCTTCGCACACCTCACCAGCTTCAAGAAAACGTTCGAAAACAATATCCAAACGAAGCGTCTCAGCAAGAGGAGTCCAATTCTACCACTCTCGCTCTCGTCAGAGCTGTCTACCACCGGCAATCGAAGAAGATAAGGTTCGGTGAACAGTAGCTAGGGTATCGCGACAGGATTTGGCAATCGGGAAAATATTCCAAGTGTCGGGAACAATAATAGAGAACAAGGCCAAGCTCCCTATTAAATCTCACTACTGACAGAAACTGGAAACAGCTCCACCGACAACTTAAGCTATCGCAACTGATATTCCCGCTCACAAACAGATCTTGCAACAGATCTCACTAAGCCAAAACAGCGATCGCTACTAACTCAAACGACGTCGCAGAGAACTACTGTCGCAACTGGACACATCACCCGCTACTCACAGCTGAACACTAACCAACATCTTTTAGCAACGCTACAACAGATCTCTCACACAGCTGACGCTAACACAACTCACAGCTGATCTTCTTTGCTAACCCCAAAACGCTGTCGTTCCAACTAATTCAAACGACGATGTACTAACACCCGCTACTAAAACACGCTAGCGCACTCGCTACTACTCAGCGACTGCTGATCTTGCTACGACTGCTGAAACAACCACTCAGCGATAGCTGCCGACGTCATCACTGATGAACGCCAACATTCAGCGATGACCTGCACTAACTACTGAACAACTTCTGCGAAAGAACTCAACTAACCAAAGCTGTTCTAAGAACAAATAGAACCTGATAGCTTCTCCAAGCGCAACAAATCAAAGCTGATCTCAACATTTACCCGATTAATTAACTCAATTAATCTCATCAGCTTTCAGGTCTCACATCTCTCCCCCACTAAAACAGGATTTCGTCCTCGAAATCGATCAACTCCAAAACAAGAGTTCAAGATAACTGGGAAAAGAAATACAAGAAACTACTGGAACTAAAACAACATCTACTCAAACAGATGTGGCCACTAACGCTGCATCTTCTCTTCCAGTTCCCAGTAGCTTCTTCTCTACCGTGCTTGCTCCACTGAACCATCACCAAGGGAATGGTTTTTTTCCTCAGCTGTTTCTCTTTTCTATCCAAGATCTGCAAGGGATACTCAACATAGCTCAAAGTCCTATCTAACTCAACCTTGTCAGTTCTCAACACATGCGAGGGATCTGGCTCATACTTCCTCAACATCGAAACATGAAACACACCATGTAAGGAAGACAAATCTGGTGGCAACAACAGCCGATAAGCCAAAGGGCCAATCCTCTCTAAGATCTCATAAGGACCAACATAGCGAGGAGCTAACTTACCCTTGAGACCAAATCTCATAACACTGCGGAAAGGAGAAACCTTAAGGAAAACTAGATCACCAACCTCAAACTCTAAAGGCCTATGCCTCTTATTCGCATAACTGGCTTGGCGATCTTGAGCAGCTTTCATTCTTTGGCGAATCAAATCCACTTGATCTCTCATCTGCTGCACAAACTCTGGGGAAGACAGCTGCTTCTCCCCCACTTCTTCCCAACACACTGGCGATCTACATTTCCTGCCATACAAAGCTTCAAACGGTGCCATGCCAATCGTGACCTGATAGCTGTTATTGTAGGAAAACTCAACCAAAGACAACGAGTCTTGCCAGCAACCACTGAAATCCATCACAACAGCTCTCAACATATCCTCTAAAATATGGATAGTCCTCTCAGATTGGCCATCTGTTTGGGGGTGATATGCTATACTCATAGCCAATCTAGTTCCCAAACCTGTTTGCAAACTCTTTCAAAACCTGGAAGTAAATCGAGGATCACAATCCGAAACAATCGAAACTGGCATACCATGCAAACGCACCACAAAATCTATGTACAGCTTCGCCATCTTTTTCAAAGAATAGCTCATGTTGTAGGGAATGAAGTGCAGACTTCGACAATCTGTCTATCACAACCCATACAGCATCACAACCTCTGCTGGAACGGGGCAAATGCGTGACAAAATCCATAGCTATGTTCTTCCAATTCCATTGGGGCACCTCTAAACTATGCAACAAACCACCGGGTCTCATCCTCTCTGCCTTGACTTGCTGACAATTCAGACATCGGGCTACAAAATCAGCAACATCACTCTTCAAACCTGCCCACCAGTAATGCTGCTTCAAGGCATGATACATCTTCCTTGCACCAGGATGGACACTATATCTACTGCAGTGCGCTTCTCGTAAGATCTCTTCCTTCAAATCAATCAGATTTGGCACAACAAGCCTGCCACGAAACCTCAAACAACCATCAGAAGAAACAGAATACTCCTCAAGTTGACCAACTCTCACCTTCAGCTTTAACTCATGGATGGATGGATCGGTCCTCTAAGCTGCTCTAATGCTAGAAATAAGCTGTGGGTCAACTTGAAAATAAGACACCACAACGTAATCCTCAGCAGGGTAAAACCTACAACCAGTAGTGCTAAGATGCTCATGGACCTTCGAAATCTGCATCGAAGCCAGCATCGCCACTTGAGCCTTTCTGCTCAATGCATCAGCAGCTACATTCATCTTCCCAGGCTGGTATTTGATCTCACAATCAAAATCCTTTAGCAGCTCCATCCATCTACGCTGTCTCATGTTCAAATCTGACTGAGAAAAGAGATACTGAAGACTCTTGTGGTCGGAGTACACCACAAATTTCTCACCATAAAGGTAGTGGCGCCAAATCTTCAAAGCAAAAACCACTGCTGCTAACTCCAAATCATGAACTGGGTAATGAGTCTCATGCGACTTCAACTGCCGAGAGGCATAAGCAATTACTCGACCATTCTGCATCAACACACAACCCAATCCATTCAAAGAAGCATCTGCACAAACAACGAAACCACCTGAACCACACGGCAAGGCTAACACAGGCGCAGTAGTTAGCTTCTCTTTGAGCAACAGAAAACTACTCTCACATTGCTCAGTCCAAACAAAGCGCTTATCCTTCTGAGTCAACTGCATCATTGGCTTAGCTATACTAGAAAATCCCTCGATAAATCACCGATAATAGCCAGCCAAACCCAAGAAACTACGAATCTCAGCAACACTCTTGGGTCGCTCCCAGTTAAGAACAGTCTCAAACTTACTGGGATCCACAGAAATACCATCAACAAAAATTACATGACCCAGAAACACAACTCGGTCCAACCAAAACTCGCACTTGGAAAACTTAGCATACAGTTGCGAGTCTCGAAGCTTCTGAAGAACTAGCATCAAATGCTCCTTGTGCTGCATCGGATTCTTAGAGTACACCAAAATATCATCGATAAACACAATCACGAACTGATCGATGAACTCTCTAAATACTCTATTCATCAAGTCCATGAAAACTGCGGGAGCATTCGTCAAACCAAAAGGCATAACTAGAAACTCGTAATGCCCATACCTTTTATGAAACGCAATCTTCTCAACATCATGCTCACGGATGCGCAACTGATGATACCCAGAACACAGATCGATCTTCGAAAACACGGCAGAACCTTGCAACTGGTCAAAAAGATCATCGATCCTAAGCAAAAGGTACTTGTTCTTCACTGTCGCTTTGTTCAACTGCCTAAAGTTGATGCACATCCTCATCGACCCGTCCTTCTTCTTGACAAACAATATTGGCGCTCCCCACGGACACATGCTAGGCCTAATGAATCCCTTCTCCAGCAAATCACTAAGCTGCTCCTTAAGCTCCCTCAACTCAGCAGGCGCTTAACGATACGGAGCACGCGAAATCTGAGTTGTACCAGGAACCAACTCAATGCTGAAGTCTATCTCCCGCCTCGGAGGAAAACCAAGAATCTCCTTCGGAAACACATTCGAGAAATGTCGAACCACGGGGACTCTACTAAGCTCTACGCTCGAAGAAGAAGACGCATCTAAGGCATAGATCATGAAACCAGCGCTCTCAAGCGACAACAGGCTTAACATCTCCATCGCAGAGACTAAAGGAATCTTCAACTGGGAATCTTGGCAGTAGAAATTCCATTTCTCGCCAGACTCGGGCCTAAATCGCACAACGCCATGGAAACAATCCACAGTGGCCCTATAGCTAGACAACACGTCCATCCCCACTATACAGTCGAAATCCCACATCACTAGCCTGATCAGGTTGGCTAACAACACACTCTCGCCAAACCTAAGAACACCATTCAACAAAATCTCCTGGGAGAACAGGCTCGCACAGGCAGGAGTCGCAACAGATATAACATCACTCAAAGGAGTGGTATGCAAACCATGCTCAACCACAAATGCATCAGAATAAAAGAATGCGATGCTCCTGTATCAAACAACACACGCGCAGGAAAATCAAAAACCAATCAAGTACCTTGGATAATCCCGCCGCCCGGTGTGCCTTCCGCTTGCTCCCTGGTCATGGCGTTCACTTGGGGAAACTGAGGTCCAGAAAACTGAGGTGGGAAGACTGTCCAAACCGCGAAGGACCAGGCCACTGAAACGGCCTAAACTGAGGCTCCCCCAACCTCTGCTGCTGAACAGGAAAAGCAGAACGACCTCTACACGATCCACCTCGACCCTGCGGTGGAGCTGCGGTATGCTGCGATCAAGACAAAGAACACACTCTGGCAAAGTGTCCATACTGACCACAGACATTACAAGAACCCTGCACACCTACACACTGCGCTGTAGGGTGCTTTCCACCACATTGGCCACAATACTCACTTTGGTACCACCGCTGCTGGAGCTACCAGAACCAGAAGAACTAGAACCAGACTTCTTCTTAAACTGCTTACCGCGAGGCCTAAACCTCTGATGACCAAACTGTTGGGTTACCTGTTGCTGCTGTTGGGGTGGCTGAGACGACTGCACAGACTGGGAAGGTTGCGCCCCCTGAACCACTGGACGACTACTCTGCGCCACCTGTGGCCTACCACGAGAATGACGGTTCCTCAAATCTTCCTCGATGTCGATCGCACTGTCCACCGCCTCTGCATAGCTCTTCGGCGAGCAAGCCAAAACCAAGGAATACAACTCCTCGTTCAACCCCTCAAGAAATCTAGTTCTCTTCGCTCTCTGCCGGCCAGAAACATGCGGCACGTATGCAAGAAGGGAAGAAAACCTACGGGCATACTCTCTAGCAGAAATACTACCCTGCTCCAAGTTATCGAACTCACGCTCACGAGCGTTCACGTAGGACTCCGGGACATACTCCTGACGAAAAGCAACACAAAAACAGTCCCACGTAATCCCTACTCCAGTCTCTTCCAAAGTCCTCGAAGCGCCTCTCCACCAACGCTCCGCACCTTTCCTCAACTGAAAAGTAGCCAGACTCAACTTGAGATCATCATTATACTGCACACGGTTAAACAAACCCGTGACATGCTGCAGCCACGAATCTGTATCGGCACTAGACTCATACCCAGTGAAAACCTGAGGATTCATATGCTGAAACCTCGCCATGACAAGCTCCATGTCATTCACACGAGCAGCCAACTCATCAACCTCATCCTCGGCGTGCCTACCGCGACCACGACGGGGAAAACTACGCTGATCACCTTCTGTCTAACCTTCAGACTCTTCCGGAATCTGCCCTCTACCTCTACCCCTACGTCTAGGCGGCATCTAAGCACTAAGAGGGTAAGATCACAACAGAACAAATACAGCACAATAAAATACAGCAAATATATCACATCATCAAGCACATGCAACACACCACACTGTGCCTAGACTCAAGTGTGATCAACATAAATTGATCTTATCCCAGCTTAAGCTCTGATACCAAAAATGTCAAGCCTCGTGCTCTACTCAGAGTTAAACCACGCAACAATAGCAGAAGCATACAAAAAGTGGCTTAAAATTTTCGCTTTTGACCTGAATATTTAAAACATATAAATTAAAATACAATTATACTTAAAATAATCCCAGTATTTTATAAACACTCGATACAACAGTACAACATTTAAACAAATACAAATACCAGTACTACAACGGATAACACAATCCCACAAACACAGGGCATCCCCCGGCTGATAGTACTAGTACATATATGCTATACGCTAACTGGGACACTCTATCCACCTCCTGGGGCACCTCCAGCTGGGTCAAAATCACGACCAGCAGAGAAACCTGGGAAACCTGAAAACAATACACAGGCAACAACACCAGCCCCAGAGGATCTCGGGGTCAAATCCCAGTACGGAAAGCAGCAATAAACAGCATAAGGAAAACACAGATAAATATGCAAATGCTATGCAAAGGATCAAGGCTACAACCGAAAGCAGGGAGCCAAAGGATCTCAACAACATCTCAACAGCAAGATCTGATCAAAGGAACAATAAACAGTTCGTGGCCACGGGTAGACTGAGCACATGGGAGCTACCCACTCATCTCCAGTGCACCATACCAGATGCTAACAACCAGCTCCACCTGTTGTTGCTCACTCATGAGATGTGGGAGCTACCCACTCCGCTCATAGCAGCTAACAGACGCAGCAGAGAGAATGAGGTACGGGAGTTACCCTCTCAGCCTCCAAGGTATACGGGAACTAACCACTCGTCCTTGAACATAGCATCCTGGTACTCACAATTCAACAGAACAGGCATAGCTTGCAAAACAGGGCTCGACATCAGTATGCGTATATGCAAATGAAACAGCTGATATTATAACACAGGCACAAGAAATAACAGCACAGAGCACACACACAGCCAAGCATATAATCCATGCTCAATCCTAAGCTGTAAACAAGCTCACATCCGTACCTCAATTCTTTGTGCAACAACTACTACAAGCAGATTGCCACAATGACGCAGATCCACCACCTGCTCAACGGCAACACAACCACTGCTCAAAGACTGAAGCACATAAAAGCAACAACTGGGAGCTACAACTCGACCAGCGCTATCCTACCTCACCAAACATCACAGAAAGCTTTAACAAGCTTAAAGGTAGGAACTGAACTTACCCCAAAAGGCTAGGAGTGAAATCCGACGCTTATGCCAACAGACTACACAAGGGAGATGTATTCGCACACCTCACCAGCTTCAAGCAAACGTTCGAAAACAATATCCAAACGAAGCGTCTCAACAAGAGGAGTCCAACACTACCACTCTCGCTCTCGTCGGAGCTGTCTACCATCGGCAATCGAAGAAGATAAGGTTCGGTGAACAGTAGCTAGGGTATCGCGATAGGATTTGGCAATCGGGAAAATATTCCAAGTGTCGGGAACAATAATAGAGAACAAGTCCAAGCTCCCTATTAAATCTCGCTGCTGACATTAACTGGAAACAGCTCCACCGACAACTTAAGCTATCGCAACTGATATTCCCGCTCACAAACAGATCTTGCAACAGATCTCACTAAGCCAAAACAGCGATCGCTACTAACTCAAACGACGTCGCAGAGAACTACTGTCGCAACTGGACACGTCACCCGCTACTCACTGTTGAACACTAACCAATATCTGTTAGCAATGCTACAACAGATCTCTCACACAGCTGACGCTAACGCAACTCACAGCTGATCTTCTTTGCTAACCCCAAAACGCTGTCGTTCCAACTAATCCAAACGACGACATACTATCACCCGCTACTGAAACACGCTAGCGCACTCGCTACTGCTCTGTGACTGCTGATCTCACTACGACTGCTGAAACAACCACTCAACGATAGCTACTGACGTCACCACTACTGAACTCCAACATTCTGCGATGACCTGTGCTAACTACTGAACAGCTTCCGTGAAAGAACTCAACTAACCAAAGCTGTTCTAAGAACAAACAGAACCCGATAGCTTCTCCAAACGCAACAACTCAAAGCTGATCTCAACATAACCCGATTAATTAACTCAATTAATCTCATCAGCTTTTGGGTCTCACAGCATTAATGGAGCATTAAATGCTATGATACGATGAAGATATGCAAAGGAGCTTATCTCTACTGGCTACATTTATTGACCGTTGAAGACAAAGAGTATAACTAGCTGAAGAATTCAAATGGAGAAGCTCTCGGTCATTCCCTACCATTAACAACGTCTCTTGTGCTATCATAACGCTCTTGCATACTCACTGGGAACCTTTCATCACAAAAATATTCCAAGTCCCAGTATTTAAATCTCGAAGAACACTCAAGTTCAAGCCTTCACAGTTTTAAGCTTCGAGATATCTTCTGGTTTACATTTGTAAACAGTTCTTGTTGATAAAAGATCCAGAAGATTTACAGTACTCACTATATCATATTTCCTTGTAATATCCAGTGTTGAGTCTGTAAAAAGACTTGCTGTGTGAAGCGGTCTGCAAAATCAGTTGTTTGTATTTCAGAAGTTGTATCTGCGTGTATTGGTGTTTGCTAGGAGTTCACTTGGAGCGAGGCTCAGTGACCGGGTGTCTACAGTGTTTGTATTCATAAAAGTATTCTAGTGGAACCTTCCTGCAAAAGAAGAATGGGAGACGTAGGATCTTCAGATCCGAACTGTGAGACCTGGAATTGTATTAAGATTAATTTTGTTGGAATTAATCGGTTTTTAGAGATTTCTGGTGGTTCATATTTCTGTTTGTGAGTTTGGTTGGTATTTTCGGGTCATAGTTCACACTTGGAACAATTCTGGGAATTTTGGAAATTTTCGAGTTTGAATCTGTTGGCAGATTTGCTGACGTCATGATTTCTGTTGCGCGTAAGCGTTGCTGTTGAAGTATCGGTTGAGTTAGCAATCAGATGTGATGATGTAAGGTTATCTATTAGCGCTTGTATTATTCTGGATGTGGACAGCAAGTTCCTGTAGCGCGAAGGAAACGGTGCCATTTTGGTAAACGCTTGCGGGAGAGATCTGTTGCCAGCGATCAATGTTCAAGTGTTTAGCGTGCTGTCTTCATACTTGCTGACGTGTGCGAAGCTACGTCGTTTTATTTAATTGAAACGCTGTCGTTTGGATAAGTTGGTGCGACGTCGTATTTGGTCTAGCGCGTAAGGAGAGATCTGTTGTGTGTAGCGCGAGTTCTGGGAACAGATGTCAACGCTGGTCAACTCTCCTGTAGCGACCGCTGTTGTGTGCATAGTGTGTTTCCAGCGTTTAGCGGTAGCGACCAGATTTGCTGACGTGGCATGGAATCTATTGTAGCGTAATGCTTCAACCAGATTTGATGACGTGTCTAAGCGACGCCGTTTTGTTAGCGCATGCATTATCTTGTAGAGGGATCTGTTTTTGTCGGTGCATGATTTTAACCAGATTTCTAGCGGGTATATATATGTTAGAAGAGTGGCCTTCTATTACTTCACCAGATCCCATACTTAGTAAAATTCTCTCGATTGTCGACCTCTGTTCTTGGAACCCTAAGTACTGTTCGCCGTTGATTTTATCCGGTGATTCTCGTCGTTTCCGGCCACCATTTGGTACGTGCGAGGTAGCGTTGGACTCCTCTCAAGAAGCTCTTCCTTTCTATACCATTCTTGGAGGTTGTTGTTGGCTAGAGAGAGATCGCGAAGTTGCTGTCTTCGGCCGTGTGTTGCGTCGTTGAGGTAGAACTTCGAATTGTTGTTGAGATCTTAGTCTTAGCCTTTGTTTAAGCTTCCTGTTAGTGGTATTGTTGTAATCAGCTGCTGGTGTGAGCGTATGACTCCCAGCCATGCTTTCTGTGTATTAGCGTCCCTTGAGAATATTGCCCTGTGTGTTTCGGCAGGTTGTCATCCAGATTTCTTGGGACCTTTGCGGTGATAATTGTTACACATAAATATAAGGTACGGATCTGAGCTTGATATAGCTGGGGATTGGTGTGAGATTTAATGTTAGATGGCTGCTGGTTCTTTGCCGTGGATTTTTCTGTGTGCATATGTGATTGTTGTTGATTTTAGCTGCTATGTTTATGCATACACGCATTTCCCATATTGCTTTCATATTTCTGTTGCAGCCATTGCTTTGTATCTCGTTGTATTACTGTTGTTTCTTACCAGGATTCGAGGGCGAGCGGTAATACCGCACTCTCATCTCCCTGCTGGGATTTGTTAGCCACCATGCGCCGAGTGGTTAACTACCACAGTTCATGGGCGAGGCAACAGCAGGTTGAGTTGTTTGATGCATCTGGTATTCGGGTGTAGTGTCAAGGCGAGTGGCTCATTACCACACTTTGAACACACCCCGTGGCCACTGATTTGTTGCTGATCTCGTGGAGATATGTTTGAGTTCCTTGGCTCCCTTGTTGGTTGTAGCCTTCAGCTGTTATCCGATGTCTCATGCATAGAATCTGCATTTTATCTTATGAATTTTCTTTAGCTATTTTAGTTGCTCTCCGTACTGGGGTTTGACCACATGTCCCTCTGGGGCTTGGTTGTTTTCCTTGTTGTGTTGTTTTCAGGGAATCCAGGTTTTACAGCTGGTCGAGGGTTTAACCCAGCTGGTGGTGCCCCAGGAGGTGGTTGAGTATCCCAGTAGCGTATAGCATATTTATATGTATCAGTACTGTTAGCCAGGGGATGCCCTGCGCTTTGTCATTGTATTTTGTTGTTGGAGTCTGATACATGTTGTTGTTGTTGTTATGCTATACTGTGTGTTGTTGGCTGGTAGCCCGAGCTTGGTTGTTTTTATAACTGGGATATATTTTGAGTATCGCTCTAGTTTAAATTATATTGTTTTAAACCGTCAGGCCAAAAGCGAAAATTTTACCCGATTTTTAATAGCTTCCGCGTGTGATTGTATGATTTTACTCTGTTTAGAGCACGAAGCCTGACACGAACTTCCATAAACAAACTCTGGACCTTGCACTTTCACTTTACTGCATCGCATTTATATTTGTACTGTTCACTGATCGATCGACTTCTTTCCGCACATTACTTGTTAGTCGAAAAATCAGATTTGGGACCGAGATACCTCAGATCTGGTAATTCAGATCTGAGTTAAGCGAGACGCTTATAAAATCATTTTAAGGTTTCGAAAAATAAAAATCTAAAGGAGTTCATTCAACCCCCCCCCCTCCCTTCTGAACTCCTAAGGCTGTTTTCGATCCATATTGATCCTATCAATTGGTATCAGAGCCTGTGCATCTCAGTTATTGAACAGTCTGTTGTTTACGCTTTATATATTTCAATATGTCTAACTCACACAACAAAATTCCTATGTTTTCAAAGGAAGACTATGATGATTGGAAGATAAGGATGCAAGCGCACTTGGAAGCACAAGATGATGATATGTGGACAGTCATTACAGATGGACCCATGAAGATAATGAAGGCAAACACTGCTATAGTCATATCTGCTGGAGCATCAGAATGGGTAGAAAAGAGAAGATATGAATACACTACTGAGGAGAAGAAAAAATCGAATTTGGACAATGTGGCCAGAGATATTCTGTATAAGATGCTGGATAAAAACATGTTCAGCAAAATCAAAACATGTACCACAGCGAAGGAGATTTGGGAAATCTGATTCAAATCTGTGAGGGAAATGATGAGACCAAGGAAAATAAGCTTAATGTTGCACAGCATAAGTATGAGTTGATGAAGATGCGAGATGGAGAGACCATGGCTGAGTTCGATGAGCGCTTCGGTGCTGTGGTGATAAAGCTTACAAGTTTGGGCAAGGAATACAACAACCGAGAGTTGGCACTTAAAGTGATGCGAGGGCTGCCCCGGGAGTGGGATGTCTTAATGTTGCACAGCATAAGTATGAGTTGATGAAGATGCGAGATGGAGAGACCATGGCTGAGTTCGATGAGCGCTTCGGTGCTGTGGTGATAAAGCTTACAAGTTTGGGCAAGGAATACAACAACCGAGAGTTGGCACTTAAAGTGATGCGAGGGCTGCCCCGGGAGTGGGATGTAAAGACGATGGCTATGCGAGAGTCTAAGGATCTAAACAAATGCTTCATGATCTGTTTGCAAATCTTAAGGCGTATGAGTTTGAATTAGAAACAAGATCTGAGGCAGGACCGTCGACATCTCAACCAACTAAAGCTCTAGCTGCAACAACATCAGAACAGTGCTCACCAAGCAAATCTGTAGATCAGCTGAGCAACGATGTCATGTCCCTCTTCGTCAAGAAGTTTGGGAAATACCTGAGAAGATCTCAAAACCCTTCTTTTAATTATAACAAATCTGAAAAATTGTCTACTGATATGAACTGTTACAATTGTGGTAGTCCAGGTCACTTTGCTGCAGACTGTAACAGGCCAAAGAAGGAGGACAGAACCAAAAGGGATGAGAAGAAGGACGATAGATCCAAGGAAAGGTCAAAAGAGAGAAGGATGAGGACAAGATCTGACAAAAGATCCAACCGAAAGAATGATAGAAAAGTGCTTGTTGCAGAAGAAAGCAACAAGCACTTGGCAGACTCAGATTCCGATTCCTCATCAAGCGATAGTGAACAGGAGGAAGTTCACTGCCTGATGGATAATCAACCTTCTGATGACGAGGTATTTGATTTCTCAAACACTAAATTCACACGAGAGGAACTAATTAACTCACTCAATGAAATGGTCCATGCGTACAGAAAGCTTTCTCAAACATTAGAGGAAGTCAAGGCTGAAAACAATGGTTTGAAAAATAGTTCAGTAGAACCAATCACCGCTCAACTTGGGGAAACTGACAGTTTACAAACCGAGTTATGTAAGCTGAAGTCTGAGAATGAATCGTTGAGATTAAGATCCTGTGAGCTCGAATCTGAAAACAAAAGGTTAAATCTGGTGATGAGCTCCTGGACCCAATCTTCTGTTTCTCTAAGCAAGCTGCACGAAGCCCAAAAGCCATTAAATGATAAATCTGGCTTAGGTTTCAATGGCGGAGAAAGCAGCTCTGGAGAGACCTGTACTCAGTCAAATCTGGTATATGACAAGTTCAAAAAGATTAATTTTGTCAAAGCCAGTGTGATACACAACACTTGTGAGTCGATAAAGTATGATGACCAGACCTCTGAGCAACTGAATCAAAAAGGAAAAGCTGGTATTGGATATATCAGACCTGAGAACTCTAAGCCAAGCTGGCTAAAGAACAGACTTGACAAAGAGAAAGCGAGAGCTGGCTCTAAGTCAAGAGATCTGATGGTCTACATACTAAGCCAAAGCTCAACAGATCTCACCATATTTCTGCACACACCCTTATGGACTTTCATACTGGGAAAACTGTTAAGGTAATTCAAGTATGGGTCCCGAAGGGGATAATCCGATCTGGACCCAAGTAAAATTGTGTAACGCCCCAAAATCCATAGGACCACATTATGCATATTGTTCATTTTATAGATTTAAAATGGCATGTTGAAATGTTATGCATTGTCTGATTTCAATGATTTCAGAAAAATAGATGTGACGCATCTGGTTTCAGTAGATGACTCCAAGGGTGATGCACGAGCAGTTTTTTTAAAGGGATTGAAAATATCTTAAAGGAGGACAAATGATTTCTTTTGAAAAAGGTTTGGTGTTTTACAAATTAAAATGAGAGGAAGGGAATTTTACTAAATTTTATAAGTGTGTCGTGCTTAATTTCACAAGTAGCTTTCCACTAATCCCTTTCATATAAAAACCTGTTTTGAAAGTAAGATCCTCATCATTTGCAAAGAAAATATTTAGTGCTCTTCAAAATATTTTCCAGAGAAGTTCGTGCGTTGCTTAAAGAAGAAGATTTCTGCAGGAATCGGTTGCTGTTGCAAAGCTTCGTTTAAGGCAAGTAAAAGCTGATTCTTGACTCACCATTTAAAGCATATATTGATGTTTTCTGAGTCTTCTTTCCTATATGTTACAGTATGTTTAAAGTTCATGTTTAAAATGATTTATGCATGAAAGAAGGAAAGAAAGATGGGTTCAAAATGATGTTTTGATGCTTCCAAATGTTTTCCAGAAAGTTTATGATGTTTTAAAGTACTGAGGATTCGAGTTTAATCCAAGAATGTTTATGAATGTTCTTCCTTCCAGTGGTTGTAATATCAGAATTTGATAATTATGTAATCGGTAGTTGCTAGTTGAATCAGTATAAAGTCTGGTTTGATAGGCAACGGCTGATAGCATAGTTGTTGTTTTGATGTTACAAATATCAAGTCAAATTTCAGCAGTTGCGTTGTTTTCGTAAAATCAGTAGTTGCACTGTTCATTCCAGCAGTTGCATTCCATTGTAATATTCCAGCTGTTGCATTCCATTGTAGTATTCCAGCAGTTGCACTATTCACTTCTAAAGTACTATTCATTGCAACTGGTACTATTCCTTGCGTCTGTTTATTTAGCAAAAATCCTTGCGTCTGGTTTCACGTATTTTAGCGCTTTTCTTGCGACTCGTTGATGCGCTAACGACGTCGTTTCCTTAAGTTGTAGCTGTCAACAGATAGTTACTGTTCATGTTAGCAGATATTCTTACGTCATTATGTCTGTTTTCTACTTCAACGATGTCGTTTCATTTACTACGTTTGTTTTTAGTAAAAAGACTTTGCAGCTGGTTTCTTTTAGCACAACCCGTGAACAGTAGAAATCTGTTTTGTTTCATAGTACTGTTCCATTTTCTTGCGACTGGTTCCTGTCTTGCGACTGGTTCCTATTCATTGCGATTGGTTTCTCTTACGACTGGTTTCATTTCATTGATATGTTTCCAAAAGCTGAATTTGATACTCAGTAAAATTTTAAAATGGGAATCAAGAGTTTTTAAATGATGGAACCCGAGGATTTTAAAAAATAAAGTTTAAAGAAAAGGATGTTAAAGGAACAAAAAGTTTATTTTAAAGATTTATGGCAAAGATAACAGACGGTCATAATGGGTGAGGTGAGCAGCTATCAGTTTCCCTCCCATAAAGAGAAGGGTGAGCAGTCGTCTATATGTCGGTTGCCCTAACGCAAAGAAGCCAAAGGCTAATGCTGATATCATTAGTCACTTGATCAGGTGCAACACGGACCTAAGGAGAGCTTCTGAGCCATAAATCTAAGGAAAATGATATTGATGTTGAGATCTGGGCTATTATCCCGTGTCTCCAAGTTTATGAAAGAAAGAATAAATGTTTATGAAATGTTTACGAAAGAAAATGATATTGTTCATTGATGTTCCTTTAACTTATGTATTGATCAGATGTCCACTTGCGTATTTGAACTTGTTATTATTCAGGTTTTACTTGCTGAGCCCCTAGGCTCATTAGCTTTTAAAATGGTGCAGGTGCGACAGCTGGAGAGCGAACAGAAGGTGAAAATTGAATCAGCTGCTGGTGGTGTTGTTTGTCCAAGGCCAGCGTTTTCCATGTCATAGCTGATGTTGTTTTGTTTTAGAATGTACTGTATTAGATCAATTGCAATAGTTGTACATTTATATAGAATATCAGCTGTTGTAAATCGCAATTGCAATTTATAATAAAGTCTATTTTTCCGCAAATGTTTCCAGTAGTTGGCGCGCAATTGAGTATCTGTTAGATTTTGTTTTCATGTTTTCAGTTTCTTTCAAAGTTATAAGAAATACAGTGATGGTCCCAGAAATAGGATCACTAAGTAAATAGGAGTTCAGAAGGGGGGGGGGTTGAATGAACTCCTTCGATTTTTCTATTTCAAAACTCTTTTAAAGTGTTTTGGATCTCAGTTTTATGCAAACTTCTCAGCCAACAATATTTGTGCGGAAAAAGGCCGATTGGTTTGTGAACAGTGAATAACACGCAATAATAAATAAATGTTGTATGTAAAAGATAGAGTCAGGAATTTGTTTCTGGAAGTTCGGACTTCAATGTCCTACGTCTCCCCTTCTTCCTCCTCGGAAGGTTTCACTAGAAGATTTGATGCAAGTAGGCCTTCTACAAACACCCGATCCCAAAGCCAGCAGCTATGAGAACTCCTAGTACTTCACAACACTCCACGTAGACTTCGCTGCTGGTTTACAACCCTTAACAGTATTTTCGAACTGTTTCACAAAGCCAGTTCGTTACAGACTCAATCAAATGATATACAATGAATACACGTATTTTGAGACTGTAAGCTCTCTGGTTTCTAATACAAAGAAACTTGATTCAACACTATGAACCAGAGAGTGACTCGAAGGTTATCAATGAAAATCAACACTTGAATGTTCTTCGAGTCTTGTGAGCTTTTTGAGTGATTTCAACAGAGAGTAAGCTCAAGAGAAAGTTTGACAGCGTGACCGCAATGAATAGATGGCGAAGTTTGTTTTCTTCAACACTGCTGCTGATATATATAGGCTTAGATTGCAACGGTCACAAAATTCTCCAAGGAAAATAAATCCCGTTTGAATTGCTGCCAAAATTGTACACCGTAAATCCTGCTCCGCTACAAGGTGAATTGCTCATTGACAGAGCCAATTTGTCTTCTTTCCATTTTGTGCAAACACTCCTCTGTAAACCTCTGTACATCGTACTATTTACCCAAAATAGTACCTACATTGTCTCCTTAATTCCAGGCAACTGTACGATCCTACGAATCTTTTCCGTTTGAGTAAACGATCGTATTTGAATTTCTTTTATGTTTGCGCCTGAAATTCCTTCTGTTTACCAGCTTTTCTTTCGTCGTCTCAAATCCTGCGACTGGAAAAACACATGAGAAAATTTACCTGCTGATATGCATTTTGTGTTTTTCCACCGACTGGTCCTTTGTAAAACTCAACGACTGATTTCTGGTAACATCGCTTTGCTATTCTCAAAGATCACCTGCTGGTAAATTCCACTGTAGCT
>KQ995696.1:220790-238284 GCA_001598015.1 Dorcoceras hygrometricum
GTTTTGATGCTTCCAAATGTTTTCCAGAAAGTTTATGATGTTTTAAAAGTACTGGGGATTCGAGTTTAATCCAAGAATGTTTATGAATGTTCTTCCTTTCAGTAGTTGTAATATCAGAATTTGATAGCTATGTAATCGGTAGATGCTAGTTGAATCAGTATAAAGTCTGGTTTGATAGGCAACAGCTGATAGCATAGTTGTTGTTTTGATGTTACAAATATCAAGTCAAATTTCAGCAGTTGCGTTGTTTTCGTAAAATCAGCAGTTGCACTATTCATTGCGACTGGTATTTTCCTTACGTCTGGTTATTTAGCGAAAATCCTTGCGTCTGGTTTCATGTATGTTAGCGCTTTTCCTTGCGGCTGGTTGATGCGTTAACGACATCGTTTCATTTATTCGTGGTCATGTCTGATAACAGATATTCTTACGTTTGTTTATTCTTATTATCAGACTTTCTTACGTCAGCTTCTTAAAGCAACGACATCGTTTTACACTTATTCCCAAGTTGCGTTGTTAGCGATTATTGTTACGACTGGTTCAAATTAACGACGTCATTTCCTTAAGTTGTAGCTGTCATGTCAGGCCCCGTGCTAATTACTCAATAAAATAGCAGAATTAAAGCACATAATCACGGAAGCATAAAAACGGGCTTAAAAATTTTTCGAAATAGTTTGGGCCTGAAATACCAACATTCATTCAAAATAGCAATACTCAAAATACGAGTTAAATCAAACTAATACAAACCAGGTAACAATAAATCTCAAATCAAATACAGATCCCCAATACATAGAAATACGGGTCATCCCCCGGTTCAATACATAATAACATAGACTGGGACTCAAGGGAACGGGGATCGACCAGCTGAACCTCCACTCTGTCCAGCTTGGTTACCTGATGATCCTGCAAATGGGCAACACAGACCCAAGACACAAAAGCAGGAAAACAAAATACGAGGTCAGCCCTCAGTACGAAGAGCTATCCTAAAAGCTAAACATGCAACATGCCATAAATCAATGCTATGAATGCATGAGGGCTGTCAAAGGTCGGATAGCTAGACCAGTAAGTCAACTGGAAAATCAATCAGTCGAGTCTCTATACCACGCACAGCAAGTCAGCAGGTGGAAATCATCGGTCCGTGATATTTCGGGCCCGTCAGCCCATCACAGCTCGGTAGTAGACGCTCGAATCCGGCAGCACCACTCCGATGATAGCGTTGGACTATTCCGGCACGACGCATCAGTCGGCCAGTCGCAACGTGACTCTCAATCAGGTCAATCAACCAAATCAGTCAGGCTCAATATGTATGCGTGTATGCCAATCAATAATCAATGCATAATGCATACAATCAATACATAAAACAGCATGTAAATCAATCAATTCCACACACTGTTTCACGTAACAGTCACAGTAGCAGGCCAACAGATTTCACAGCAAGACATACGGCCATGTACACGCTTCAAGCTATTAAGAGCTGCTCAATTCGTACCTTCTCAGCTTCAATATACCTTAACAGGTCTCACAAACCACGACCAGCAACTTATTCAAGCCTACGGCCCTTGAAGCTTCACGGAAAAACTCAACCAAAATTCCTGGGAGCTGAAATCTGTTTCAAAGCCTCGAAAATGAGCTTAACTCAAGCACAATTCTAAGCCTGAACATTCTAATACCTACGGCCAGAACTAATCTCAAGTTCTAAACATCTACGCAGGTATTAACTACAAGAACAGAGCTCAAATCAACGAGAAATGCTCACCCAAAAGCTTAAACCCGCAGGATAATACACGGCACAGGCTTCTCTAGAAAGCTTCGAACACCAGCAGCTTCACGCTTCCACTCCAGCGTTAATTCAGGGTCCCAAATGGGTAGCAAACAAAAGAGCTAAGCTAGGGGAGTCCAGCGCCACCAAGATCGTCAAAAACAGAGGCTGGAATCGACGGGAATCGGTGGTGGAAAGTTACGGTGAACAGTAGCAAGTCGATTGTTTCGAATAGAAGGATAAGAAATTTCGGGTTGAGAAATATTCTAAGTGTAGCTCAACACTTGAATTTAAATCTTCATTTCAATCGCTACTGTCTAAGTCAAACACCGACAAAAACAGATCCCTGCAACGTAAGATAGCGTCACACAGATCTCTCAAACAATGCTAATAACCACCAGATTCCAGCGTTAACAACAAACGCTCGCGCACAAGCCAAAACGACAGCGCATCGGTAAACAGATCTCAGCTCTCAACACATCGCTGGTCTCCTAACGCGCCACACTAAAACAGATCTCTACGCCTTAGCAACGCAAAATGCTAAAACGACGACGTAGCCACTAATACTAACGACGTCGCACAGCAAGAACAGCTCTCTCCTCAAACCACAACGCTCAAACGCTCGAAACAGACGTCAACTCCAACATGTTGACCAACACGTGTCGCCCTCTCACACGAACGTGCTAAACTACCAGATCTCTATACGCGAAACCAGATCTCTCCTCTGAACGCGTTAACGATCCAGCAGTCAACACCTCAGTTTACCAATGTGATACCTGCTTACGTCACACACTAGCGCTACCAGATCTCTCAATCCAGCGATCACCCGCCACAGTGCCGTTGACCAGCTTTGACGTCTGGAAATCACGAAATGCAAGCGCTTCACTCCCGCACCACTCTCGACCATCGAGACCTCACCAACGACACCATATCATCTAATTCTCGCGGAAAAACACGCTAACACTCAGGGAACCAGATTTCTATCAAAATCTAACCAATTCGACCCCAATTCTCAGCCAGATTTCACCCGATAAACCCGAACTAAAATCTGGAAAACTCCAACTAGAGATCCGAATTTTCTCAAATCAGATTTCACCAAAAATCGAAAGTCTAAAATTCGAAAATCTTAATTCTCGTGACTAATCTAACCCCAAAATCTGATTAATCACAAATCTTGAAATCTGATTCCTCACATTCTCCCCACCTTAAGAGATTTCGTCCTCGAAATCAAAGGCAAACAAGGGCAGAAACAATCAAACATGCAAATCAGCACAGACAACTCATCAAATTCAAAGCAAAAACCAGAAATTTACCTTGAAAATTAGCATGATCAGTGCTCAAACAGATGAGGCCAGTCCTGTCTCATCTTCTCCTCAACTTCCCAGGTTGCTTCTTCTCGGCCATGCTTGCTCCATTGGACCATCACCAATGGAATTATCTTGTTTCTCAACTGCTTCTCCTTCCTATCCAGAATCTGCACCGGATATTCGACATAGCTCAAGGCAGAATCCAGCTCAACTTCGTCAGTTCTCAAAACATGGGACGGATCTGGCTCATATTTCCCCAACATAGACACATGAAAGACATCATGCATCGCTGCTAATTCCTCGGGCAGCCTCAATCTATAAGCCAACTGTCCAATCCGCTCGACAATCTCAAAAGGACCAACGTATCTGGGAGTCAATTTGCCTTTAAATCTGAATCGCATAACGCTCTTGAAGGGAGAAATCTTGAGAAACACACGATCGCCAACCTCAAACTCTAATGGTCGACATATTCTGTTAGCATAACTGGAGAAACGGTCTTGAGCAGCTTTCATTCTACTCCGAATCAAGTCAATCTGATCTTTCATGTGCTGCACAAATTCAGGGGTAGAAAGCTGTTTCTCACCAACTTCTTCCCAACAGATCGAAGATCTGCATTTTCGACCATACAACGCTTCAAACGGAGCCATTCCGATAGTGACTTGGTAGCTGTTGTTATACGAAAACTCAACCAAAGATAGCGAATCTTGCCAGCCACCACTGAAATCCATCACAACTGCACGCAGCATATCCTCCAAAGTCTGAATAGTCCGCTCAGACTGACCATCTATCTGTGGGTGATAGGCTGTACTCATAGCCAATCTCGAATCCATCGCTGCTTGCAGACTCTTCCAAAATCAAGAGGTGAACCTTGGATCTCTGTCAGACACGATCGAAACCGGAACTCCATGCAATCTAACCACATGATCGATGTACAGCTTCGCCATTTTCTTCATAGAACACCTCACATCATAGGGAATGAAATGGGCTGACTTCGAAAGTCTATCGATCACAACCCAAATAGCATCGCATCCCCTGCTCGATCGAGGTAGATGAGTCACAAAATCCATGGCGATGTGCTCCCAATTCCACTGGGGCACCTCCAAACTCTGCAGCAAACCACCAGGTCTCATTCTCTCGGCCTTGACCTATTGGCAATTCAGACATCTAGCAACAAAAGCCAAAATGTCGCTCTTCATACCTGCCCACCAGTAGTGAGTCTTCAAGGCATGGTACATCTTTCTTTCGCCCGTATGCACACTGTATCGGCTACAATGCGCTTCGTTCATGATGGCATCTTTCAAATCAATCAGGTTCAGAACCACTAATCTCCCTCGAAAATGCAAACATCCATCCGGAGAAACAGAAAAATCATCAGACTGACCATTCTGGGCCTTGATCCTCAACTCATGGATATAGGGATCAGTCCTTTGCGCCTGCCTGATGTCGCTCACCATCTGTGGTTCTACCTGAATCAATGAAACCATAAAGTACTGATCAACCGGCTGAAATCTCCAACCAGAAGTACTCAACTGCTCATAGACTTTCGAGACACTCAGAAACGAAAGCATCTCAGGCTGGTCTTCCTACTCAAAGCATCCGCTACTGAGTTCATCCGCCCAGGTTGATACTGAATCTCACAGTTAAAGTCCTTGAGCAATTCCATCCATCTTCGCTGCCTCATATTCAGATCAGACTGCGTGAAGATATACTTCAGGCTCTTGTGGTCGGTGTACACCACAAACTCTTCACCATACAGATAATGTCGCCAAATCTTCAAGGCAAACACTATCGCATCCAACTCCAAATCATGAACAGGGTAACTCGTCTCGTGAGGCTTCAACTGTCGAGACGCATAAGCAATCACGTACCCGTTCTGCATTAGAACGCATCCTAAACCATTGAGAGAAGCATCGGAGCACACCACGAATCCTCCAGATCCAGACGGTAGAGCCAAGACAGGAGTAGTAGTCAACTTCTCCTTCAACGTCTGAAAACTAAACTCGCACTCGTCAGTCCAAACAAACTTCTTATCCTTTTGAGTCAATTGAGTCAAAGGCCTGGCTATCGAAGAGAACTTCTCGATAAAACGCCTGTAATAGCCATCCAATCCTAAGAAACTGCGGATCTCCGAAACGTTCCTAGGTCTCTCCCAGTTAAGAACTGCTTCGACCATACTCGGATCTACCGAAATCCCTTGCGCCGAAATCACATGACCCAGAAAGATAATTCGATCAAGCCAGAATTCGAACTTGCTGAACTTGACGTACAATTGCGAGTCTCTCAATCTCTGCAACACCAGTCTCAAATGCTCCTTATGCTCTCTCAAGCTCCTCGAATACACCAGGATGTCATCTATGAAGACGATCACGAATCGATCTATATACTCGCTGAAGACGCGATTCATCAAATCCATGAAAACAGCTGGGGCATTCGTCAGCCCAAACGGTGTGACTAGAAACTCATAATGCCCATATCGAGTCCGGAAAGCTGTCTTTGCCACGTCAGTGTCTCTAATCCACAATTGGTGATAACCAGAGCGCAAATCAATCTTCGAGTAGACGACCGATCCCTGCAACTGATCGAACAAGTCATCAATCCTCGGCAAAGGATACTTGTTCTTCACCGTCGCTTTATTCAACTGTCGAAAGTCCACGCACATCCGCATAGATCCATCTTTCTTCTTCACAAAGATAATCGAAGCTCCCCAAGGCGACATACTATTGGCACACAATGGCGGATCCGGATCTCGTTTCCCGGGGCGCAGCGGAAGTTTCAAAATATTGCCCGAGAAACGTTCAATACATTAAAAACAATCAATAAACATTCATAGGGCGTTCATAGAATCGTTACCTTGCTGGCGTCAAGGCACCTGGCTCCAACCAGAATTCACAGGGAAATCTGGCTCTTGAATTGTAGGCGGCGGTAGATCCTCCTAATCAGGTCCACGACCGGAATCAAGATTCCTCCGTCAATCTGCACTAGAAGATCTGACGGATTCTGGCACGGACGGAAACTCCTCGTCGTGGTGATCGAAACAAGTCCGATCGCACGACGACGGACGGCGGCGGCGCGGCGGAGGCGCGACGATGGGCGGCGGCCGTGCGTGAGGTTTGAGAGGAGGGGCGGCGGCTTTTTGAGCTTGGAGGGTTTAGTGTTGTTAATTGTATTATTAAAGCCCTAGTACAA
Source organism: Dorcoceras hygrometricum (assembly GCA_001598015.1). Taxonomy (NCBI): domain Eukaryota; kingdom Viridiplantae; phylum Streptophyta; class Magnoliopsida; order Lamiales; family Gesneriaceae; genus Dorcoceras; species Dorcoceras hygrometricum. Next base: position 227,040 of record KQ995696.1, read on the forward strand.
TACTAGTATATAACAAATATACATGGGATTGAACCGGCCCATTGGACTTGGGTCAGGCCCAAGTCCATATGAACATTCGGTTCATTTAAATCACCACGGTTTCATCATAACTCCGATCGACGATCAAATCGGACCGATCGACGATCAAATCGGACCGATCGACTTAGTTTCCAAAACTGAACATTATGATGTGAAAAACAATTTTTCAGATTACCTAGTACAAAATGACAGTTTTGCCCCTCAACTTTGGGAAATCGCAATTTGACCCCTGTTGACTTTTAGGAAGTCGCATTCTCTAAAATTCTCTTCATATGATCAACACATTGAGCTCAGTTTCCGTACGGGAATCATGAATCCAGTACTTGTGTGACCCTCAATGGTTCAGGGATACAGCTAGCCGTGGGCCCACAACCATTGTGACTCCGAAATCACAATCTCGGACTTGCCCAACGGATCATGGTAAAGCGCCTAGCAACATCGCCCCATGATCCCCTAGGTATCACTGATAGTGCCTGCAAGAACCAGTTGGTCGTGGTTAGCGTACAGTACGGTCCTTTCAACACATATATCCCGATCAGATCAACGACCATTGGTAAATCGAGAGTCGCTAAAGATCCGATAACTATGCATACATCTTGGAGATCGAATAGTGACATCACGAGTGTAACTAGGTAAACCCATTTACCTAAAACACATCCAGTACTCTGGCCAGAGATTTATACACTATTATCCCCTCAGATAGCATAGAATATCCACGCATGAGAGCGAGCGGTGAATCCTCGACAACGAAGCATCGACTCCTACATGCATCGGGACCTCACCCAATCCTGCCGCCTAATGACCCCAAGTGAGTCGGCAAACGGGTCAAAGTGAGGCGCCTATCATGTAGAGTCTCAATGACGTTTCGAGTAGTGAGGACTAATCAGTACAACCAAGACCTCGGACTTATCCACTCGACAAATGGTAACCACTTGGAAAGTCCGAATGAGGGTGGTTCGATAGATCACCAGGTCACTATCCATCTGCATGCTCAGAACATCACAATGTTCCCTACCAATGAAACATGGTACTTCACATCGCAGATGCTAGTCTCAAGCTCGGGCGGCCTTATCCTCATTTTGACGGCCCAATCGACTAGGAACGAATTCAGAATGCACAGTGACTATTAGATGTGTTTCATGATAGCCATCATATCCACTATCACATCTAACATACACTATGGTGCATTCTAGGTCTTTATCCAACACAATTGTAAACATTATATAACATAACGAAAATAAAGAATGCCATAAATAAATGCGAATATCATATATAAAGATTGTCATATACAAGAGTCAATAAAACCCACACGCCACAAGTTGGCTAGTTGGGCATCTAGTCTAACACATACTCGGTCTGATGAAGCCTTTCTCCAAGTATCTCTCAACTGATCCTTCAGCTCTTTCAACTCTGCTGGCGCCAACCGATACGGAGCTCTAGAAATCGAGGCGGTACCGGACACCAACTCGATACTGAAGTCGATCTCACATCACGGAGGAAATCCAGGAATCTCATCTGGAAACACGTCGGGAAACTCTCGGACGATCGGAATATCGCTCAACTCCAATCGTGACTCTTGGGAACTATCGAGCGCGTAGATCATGAATCCAGCGTTACCTAGCGATAGCAGGCTAAACATCTCCATGGCGGAAACTAGTGGAATCTTCGAGCGCGAATCAGCACCGTAGAAATCCCACTTCTCTCCCGAGTTAGGGCGAAATCTCACCACACCATGAAAACAATCGACTGTAGCCTTATAGCTAGATAACACATCCATCCCCAAGATGCAATCGAAATCTCTAATTCCCAAAACAATCAGATTGGACACCAACACATGTTCATTGAATCGAAGCACACAATCCAACACCACTTCACGAGACCACAGACTAACACCAGCAGGGGTAGACACGGAAACAACATCACACAATGGGGAAGAACTCAACCCATGCTCAAATACAAACATCTCAGAAATAAAAGAGTGTGATGCACCAGTGTCAAATAAAACTTTCGCAGGAAAATCGAAAATAAATCATGTACCTCCAATCACCATGCCAGGCGTCTCCTCAGCCTGCTCTCTAGTCAAAGCGTTCGCCTGAGCCTGCTGGGGAATCTGGAACTGAGGTCTCTGAGGTGCTCCAAACCTATACGGTCCACTAGGCTGAAATCTAGATCGCTGAGTCGGAACAGGAAACTGCGGTCTCTGCGAAGAACCACCAGCCGAACCCTGCTGCGAAGGAACCGAAGTCTGTCCCCTCAACATCGGACAAGCTCTCCGAAAATGTCCAGGCTGTCCACAGTTGTTGCAAGTCCCCTGAACTCCACGACACTGCGAAGTAGGATGCCTCCCTCCGCACTGTCCACAAAATCCTCCGCCAAAACCACTACCTGAACCACTGCCAGAACCAGAGCTCACGGAACCAGAGGAACTCGAGTTGCCCTTCTTCTTGAATTGCTTTCCCCGAGGCCTAAACTGTTGGCGACTCGATTGCTGCTGCTGCTGCTGCGACCCCTGAGGAGAATAAAAAGATTGTGATGCATCCTGAACAGGCTGATAGGTGCATCCAGTAGTCGTCTGAATCGGAGCCTCAACCTCCATCAAACTCTCCTCAATATCCACTGCTCGGTTCACCGCATCAATATAGGTCGCAGGCGAACCAGACAAAACCATCCGGTACAAATCAGGCCTCAAGCCTTTCAGAAACTTGTTCCTCTTCGTTCTCTCTTGGTTGGCAACGTGTAGCACATAGACCAAAAGCGCAGAAAACTGTCGGGCATACTCAGCCACTCGCATGCTGCCCTGCCTCAGATTATCGAACTCCCTCTCCCGACTGTTATAAAATCAGGCCTCAAGCCTTTCAGAAACTTGTTCCTCTTCGTTCTCTCTTGGTTGGCAACGTGTAGCACATAGACCAAAAGCGCAGAAAACTGTCGGGCATACTCAGCCACTCGCATGCTGCCCTGCCTCAGATTATCGAACTCCCTCTCCCGACTGTTATAGAAGGACTCCGGGGTATACTCCTGTCGAAAGGCCTCGCAGAAGCTCTCCCAAGTGATCACAGCCCCACTATCACGAAGGATACGAGAAGTACCCCTCCACCAGCGCTGCGCTACATCTCTCAGCTGCAGCACTGCCAGCTTCAGTCTCTTCTCGGGAGCGTACTCCAGAGTATCGAACAACTCCTCCATCTGAACTAGCCAAGCCTCGGCCGAAGCACCACCCTCAGTAGCAGCAAAAGTCGGAGGGTTCGTACGTTGAAATCGTGCTAAGACTAGTTCCATCTCACCTATCTGCCTAGTAACGTTCTCAACCTGCTGAAAGTCATCATCACTACCTGCCCTAGACTACTCCTCAGTACGTCTAGTCGTCCTATCTCTTCCTCTGCTCGGCGGCATCTAAACAAGTCTAGAGGTAAGATCTCAAAACAGATATAACAACCAGACAGACAGATAAAAGATCACGTAAGTCACAGAGTCAATCAAAAATCAAATCAAAACTCTGTGCCTAGACTCGAGTGTGATTAAAGAAAATCGAGCTTATCCCAGTTTAAGCTTTGATACCAAAAATGTCAGGCCCCGTGATAATTACTCAATAAAATAGCACAAATAAAGCACATAATCACGGAAGCATAAAAACGGGCTTAAAAATTTTTCGAAATAGTTTAACTACCAACATTCATTCAAAATGGCAATACTCAAAATACTAGTTAAATCAAACTCATACAAACCAGGTAACAATAAATCTCAAATCCAATACAGATCCCCAATACATAGAAACACGGGTCATCCCCCGGTTCAATACATAATAACATAGACTGGGACTCAAGGGAACGGGGATCGACCAGCTGAACCTCCACTCTGTCCAGCTTGGTTACCTGATGATCCTGCAAATGGGCAACACAGACCCAAGACACAAAAGCAGGAAAACAAAATACGAGGTCAGCCCTCAGTACGAAGAGCTATCCTAAAAGCTAAACATGCAACATGCCATAAATCAATGCTATGAATGCATGAGGGCTATCAAAGGTCGGATAGCTAGACCAGTAAGTCAACTGGCAAATCAATCAGTCGAGTCTCTATACCACGCACAGCAAGTCAGCCGGTGGAAATCATCGGTCCGTGATATTCCGTGCCCGTCAGCCCATCACAGCTCGGTAGTAGACGCTCGAATCCGGCAGTCACCACTCCGATGATAGCGTTGGACTATTCTGGCATGACGCATCAGTCGGCCAGTCGCAACGTGGCTCTCTCAATCAGGTCAATCAACCAAATCAGTCAGGCTTAATATGTATGCGTGTATGCCAATCAATAATCAATGCATAATGCATACAATCAATACATAAAACAGCATGTAAATCAATCAATTCCACACACTGTTTCACGTAACAGTCACAGTAGCAGGCCAACAGATTTCACAGCAAGACATACGGCCATGTACACGCTTCAAGCTATTAAGAGCTGCTCAATTCGTACCTTATCAGCTACAATATACCTTAACAGGTCTCACAAACCACGGCCAGCAACTTATTCAAGCCTACGGCCCTTGAAGCTTCACGGCAAAACTCAACAAAAATTCCTGGGAGCTGAAATCTGTTTCAAAGCCTCGAAAATCAGCTTAACTCAAGCACAATTCTAAGCCTGAACATTCTAATGCCTACGGCCAGAACTAATCTCAAGTTCTAAACATCTACGTAGGTATTAACTACAAGAACAGAGCTCAAATCAATGAGAAATGCTCACCCAAAAGCTTAAACCCGCAGGAGAATACACGGCACAGGCTTCTACAGAAAGCTTCGAACACCAGCAGCTTCACGCTTCCACTCCAGCATTAATTCAGGGTCCCAAATGGGTAGCAAACGAAATAGCTAAGCTAGGGGAGTCCAGCGCCACCAAGATCGTCAAAAACAGAGGCTGGAATCGACAGGAATCGGCGGTGGAAAGTTACGGTGAACAGTAGCAAGTCGATTGTTTCGAATAGAAGGAAAAGAAATGTCGGGTTGAGAAATATTCTAAGTGTAGCTCAACACTTAAATTTAAATCTTCATTTCAATCGCTACTGTCTAAGTCAAACACCGACAAAAACAGATCCCTGCAACGTAAGATAGCGTCACACAGATCTCTCAAACAATGCTAATAACCACCATATTTCAGTGTTAACAACAAACGCTCGCGCACAAGCCAAAACGACAGCGCATCGGTAAAACAGATCTCAGCGCTCAACACATCGCTGGTCTCCTAACGCGCCACACTAAAACAGATCTCTACGCCTTAGCAACGCAAAATGCTAAAATGACGACGTAGCCACTAATACTAACGACGTCGCACAGCAAGAACAGCTCTCTCCTCAAACCACAACGCTCAAACGCTCGAAACAGACGTCAACTCCAACATGTTGACCAACACGTGTCGCCCTCTCACACGAACGTGCTACACTACCAGATCTCTATACGTGAAACCAGATCTCTCCTCTGAACGCGTTAACGATCCAGCAGTCAACACCTCAGTTGACCAATGTGATACCTGCTTACGTCACACACTAGCGCTACCAGATCTCTCAATCCAGCGATCACCCGCAACAGTGCCGTTGACCAGCGTTGACGTCTGGAAATCACGAAATGCAAGCGCTTCACTCCCGCACCACTCTCGACCATCCAGACCTCACCAAACGACACTTTATCATCTAATTCTCGCGGCAAAACATGCTAACACTCAGGGAACCAAATTTCTATCAAAATCTAACCAATTTGACCCCAATTCTCAGTCAGATTTCACCCGATAAACCCGAACTAAAATCTGGACAACTCCAACTAGAGATCCGAATTTTCTCAAATCAGATTTCACCAAGAATCGAAAGTTTAAAATTCGAAAATCTTAATTCTCGTGACTAATCTAACCCAAAAAATCTATCTTGCGACTGGTTACTATTAATTTCAGCTGGTTCCTATTCATTGCGACTGGTTTCTCTTACGACTGGTTTCATTTCAAAGATATGTTTCCAAAAGCTGAATTCGATACTCAGTAAAATTTTAAAAGCGGAAGCAAGAGTTTTAAATGAAGGAACCTGAGGATTTTAAGATGGAAAGTTTAAAGAAAAGAATTTTAAAGGAACAAAAGCTTATTTTAAGATTTATGGAAAAGACAACAGACGGTCATAATGGGTGAGGTGAGCAGCTATCAGTTGCCCTCCCATAAAGAGAAGGGTGAGCAGTCGTCTATATGTCGATTGCCCTAATGCAAAGAAGCTAAAGGCTAAGGCTGATATCAGTAGTCACTTGATCAGGTGCAACACGGACCTAAGGAGAGCTTCTGAGCCGTAAATCTAATGAAAATGATATTGATGTTGAGAATTGGGCTATTATCCCCTGTCTCTAAGTTTATGAAATGTATACAAAAGAAAATGATATTGATCATTGATGTTCCTTTAGCTTATGTATTGATCAGATGTCTACCTGCGTATTTGAACTTGTTATTGTTCAGTTTTTACTTGCTGAGCCTTAGGCTCATTAGCTTTTAAAATGGTGCAGGTGCGACAGCTGGAGAGCGGACAGAAGGTGAAACTTGAATCAGCTGCTGGGTGGTGTGTGTTTTCCAAGGCCAACGTTTTCCGTGTCATAGCTGATGTTGTTTTGTTTTAGAATGTACTGTATTAGATCAGTTGCAACAGTTGTACATTTATATAGAATATCAGCTGTTGTAAATCGTAATTGCAATTTATAATAAAGTTTGTTTTTCCGCAAATGTTTCCAGTAGTTGGCGCGCAATTGAGTGTCTGTTAGATTTTGTTTTCATGTTTTCAGTTTCTTTCAAAGTTATAAGAAATACAGCTTATAACAAATTGTCTTTCAGCCCTTCTTTTTATTCGAAAATTCTTATTTACCCCAACTCGTGATTCCCGTGGGTTCGGGCGTCACACAAAGTCAACTGGAGCAAAATTCTTTTTGAGGTCTTGAAGGAAATGGTTGATAGGACCACCAAAAGAGCCAAAGGGTTTGCGGCTTAGATTTGTGTTCTATTGAAAGGCGACCCCGTGGTTACCTTGGGAGATGCGAAGACCTTCCCTCTGTTGAAAATACTCTCTGCCAAAATGATGACTACATATGTTGCCATGAACAAAACCATTGGTTCTCGTGGTGAATCAGATGAGCCCGGCGTGGCTAAAGTCGCTATTGTTAAAAATAAATCGGTATCCAAGAAGAAATATGACTCAATTGCTGATAAAGGAGCATATGAAGTGCCAGTGTAGGTCTTTGCCGAGAAAGTTGTATCCAAGAAGCGACCAGCTGCTTCATTTGATGCACCAGTTTTCGAGAAGACAAGGACAACAACTGGTATAGCTGCTTCCAAGAAGAGGGATTTGGGACTTGTATCAGTGGCACCAGAAGTCGTCCCAATCCAGATGATTGAACCTATTTCAGCTGTGCCAGCTGAGCATCCTCCTGCGCCTAAACGTATAGCACTGAAGAGAAATTTTAGGATGCCAGTAGGTTCTGATGATGAAATTGTTGAAAAAGAACCAGCTGTGGAGGAACCCATCTTAGAGCAAACTGCTGAAACCGAAAAGATGATGGAACTGGAGCCAACTTCTGGAATTGATGACGTGGATACGATTATTGAGTAGATTCTGGCAGACACAGCGCACATGGAAACAGATTTTGTGGAATCAGATTTTGCCGAGGGCGTAGCGATGGGAACAGATTTGACAGATATGGAGGAAGACTTTGTGAAGTATAGGGATACTGATTTTCAGCTTGTAGAGCCTGCAACAGGAAAGTAGATTTATCAGAACCAGTGGCAGATGTGGGACAGCTTCCTTTAGATGAAGAGTCACTGTCCATAGATGACTTATTTAAGCGGATCCCTGGGGATATGATGCTTCCGTCAGTCATTGCTGCCGAGCCTGCAAAAATAAAATTTAGCAATGGCATCTCAATTACAGGAGTCGCGGACGGGGATTGGTTCAAGGTAAATCTCCCTAAGATTGATATAGCTGATAAAGGGAAGGCGCCCCTTGTTGAGCCCGACACAATTAAAGGGCATCCGGCCCGTGAGATGTTTCACTTAATTTGCGGCGACATTGAATTTCTGGTTTAGTTGAGAGAAACAGTGATAGATGAAATTGCTGCATTCTTTAGTTCTTTCAGTCTTCGACGTTTAGCGGTTCTAAATCTCTTAATGGTATTGCTGCCAATGAGGAGCAAGTGTTAACATGAGGTGAAACAGATTCCGTACAAGTTTCTCTTCAAAGGAGATTGTATATAGTTGCAAAGTATATGGAACTGTTGCTGCAAAAATTTTTGGAGGCACATCGAGCAAATTTCAATTTCGGCCAACCTTGGTCGGCTATGGCGCTTCAAATCATAGATTTATTATCCACTGCTCATAGTATTGCTGTGAAAGATTTGCTGACGCAGAAGCAAGAAATCCATCTAGAGTGGACAAGGCCGAAGGAGCCCATATTGATCGAGGATTTTATATTCCCAGGAATCATAAAACCATTTTTTCAACATGCTGGGTTCGGAATTTGAGGTTTATTGAAGGATCTTAGTTAGTGGAAGACGGATACGATCGCTGGGTAAGCGGTTGTGCAGCTCCTGTTTCTCAACTCTGGGAACAGCTGCCTCAACGGATTTCATTAGACACTCTGGCACCGATTAGCTTCTTCTATGAGCCAGTTCAATATCTGCATATTTCAACATCGCCTACAGTCAAGACTTGGGGTGGTACAGGGTTTGTACAGAAATTTTACGGTATTCTATGTTTGGTTGTTTAAGGTCAGTTGGTAGTTTCAATCCTTGTACAGCTTTAGTGCCGGTTGGACCAGTTTTGGGTGATCGTAGCATTCCGTGAAGGATTGTAGATAATATCTCGTATCGTATTCAGATTATAGATTCTATCAGTCTTTCCTTTACAGATTTGGATATTGCGGATCCCGTTGTAAATGTAGATGAAGATTCAGTTTTTGCGAATCAAGATGTACAACAGAAGATCAACGTCCAGATCCTACAGTATCAAGGAGTCCCTCTACTGTTTCTTCTATGAATTTTAATACAGACATTCCTTTGGGTACTGAAACAGCTGTTGAACAGATACTCTTGCCTACTACCGCAGCTCCTGCTACAGATCTCTCTGAAAAATTTGCTCAGCTACGGGCTTCTATTTCCCAGCTTTCCATCAAGCAGTTGCGGACTCAAAGCAGCATTGGCAATATCCAGAACCATATATTATCAAGAATCGATGATCTTGAGAAAGCCTCTGCCAACGCTCGTACTCAACAAGATCAAGACCTTCGAGGTCTCTTGAAAAGCGTCCGCCAGGAGGTCAAGATTCAGAAAACTGCCTTATCCTTTGAAGTACATGAGTTTAAGAAAGGCATTAGAGCTCAAAGTGGCATCTTCACTATGGACTTGGCTGATATTCGTAAGGAGGTCAGAGATCTATCTAAGGAATTCGACGATAAACTGGCTGCTATTCGCAATGATTTACTTGAATTTCGTGTGGAAACACAGGAACAATATGCTACCCTTGGTGCTAATCTTGCTGAACTCATGGCCTTTGTCACTAGGGGCCGTGATGACAAAAAGGGGGAAGTGGGTAGCAGCCATGGCCGAGGTCAGCCTCCTCCTGAAGATAGAAGCAAACCTGGATCTGGAGATGGTGGTAGTAGTGGTAGCAGAAGTGAGCCTTCACGAAAAAGAGGAAGCAGTGGTTCTAGACAGAGAGATTGGAGATATTGGATCTCTGGATCTGGATAGTTGCAAGTTTTTCGGTTTTTCAGTTTGTTGGACAAATCTTTTGTACTGTGCCTCATATTAAATATATATCACTTAGAGAAAATTTTCTTCGTGTCTTTTAAGTCAAAGGCTGCTAAGTTTTGTCATCACCAAAAAGGGGAAATTGTTAAGATAAAATTTGTAAGTTTTGGTGATAACAAAATAAGACTGAAAATTGAACTTAAGTATTCGCAGAGGACAAGAGAAGGGAAAACTTAAGATTCTGTGACGTCATGCCATTGAATTGAAGATTTCAGATTTGGGAGTTCTGAGTTAAGTTGCGTTGACATCTGAGTTGACTATGTCAGGCCCGTGCTAATTACTAACAATTAACACATAATAAGCGCATAATCACGGAAGCTTAAAATCAGGGCTTAAAAATTTTTCGAAATAATATGGGCCTGAACTTCAAATCATACATTCAAAATATTCAATACTCAAAATATGAGTTAACTCAAACTCATACAACAAGTAACCACATAATTCAATTCAAAATACAGATCCCCAAATACAATAAAACACGGGGCATCCCCGGTTCAATATATATCATAAGTAAACTGGGACTCAGGGATGAGGGGATCGACCAGCTGAACTTCCACTCTGCCCAGCTTGGTTACCTAAAGCTCCTGCAAATGGGCACGCAGACCCAGCAAGACAAAGCAGGAAACAAATACGAGGTCAAGCCTCAGTACGAAGAGCTATCAAAGCAGGTAAACATGCAACATGCTATAAATCAATGCTATGAATGCATGAGGGCTATCAAGAAATCGGATAGCTAGACCAGTCTATCAACTGGCAACTCAAATCAAGCCTCTATACCACACACAGCCAATCAACCGGTGGAAATCATCGGTCCGTGATCATCGGGCCCGTCAGCCCATCACATCTCGGCGGTAGACACTCGCATCCGGTAGTCACCGCTCCGACGACAGCGTTGGACTTTTCGGACACGACTCAACAGTCGGCCAGTCACAACGTGGCACCCAATCAGGTAATCAAATCAATCTGTCAATTCAGGCTCAAGATGTATGCAATGAATGTCATTCGATTTCAATGCTCAATGCATACAGTTTACAATACGTGAAACCAAAACAGAACAAAGTCAATTTCATCATCTAAGCTCACGTAAATCATATAGCAGCAGTTCACAACATCGAAGAACAGACATGTTCACGCTCAAGCTGCTAAGAGCTGCTCAATTCGTACCTTTCCTCCTTCGAATTACCTACAAACTCCTCCTGGCTCAAATCCCACAGCAGGACACTTCCTGGAAGCTGAAATCTGTTACAACATAGCTAATATCTTAGCTCAATTCTTAATCATAATCACGCTAAACCTACTGCCAGAAGCTAATCCAAACTCTACACTTCTATGCAGACTTAAGCTACTTAAAACCAAGCTCAAACCACAAGAATTGCTCACCCAAAAGCTCACGCTAG
>KQ995696.1:243173-289126 GCA_001598015.1 Dorcoceras hygrometricum
TGGTGTATAATCAGTTTCACCCGACGATCATCGGTGTAATCAAGTGCTTCAAATAACTGCTCAATATCTTCCAACCAGTTCTCACATTCTATCGTATTCTCTGTCCCTGCCAACGTTGGTGGTTTAAAATACTGAAACCGTTTCAACAACGTTTCCATCGGGGTAGCAGCTGCATTCAACGCCTCAGTAGACGTACTACCCTGCTCTGTCTGCCGGTTCGTTGTTCTTCAAGGAGGCATATCTAATAATCAAACAGACGTGTTTATCATTTCTCATTAATCAAGAATAAGCCAGTCTCAGTCCCTCCTCTGATTAGCATACATGAATGTACTGCTGCTCAAGAGATCGAGTTCTGATTCATACTTCACTCAATACATGCTATTAATCACTTCCAAAGCATGTAATTCTCATAAATCTTCGGTATATTCTTACCATTTATTCACAATAATCATGTGATATAAATTCAAAAGCAGTAAGACATATACCACACAAGCATGCAATTCATTTGTTTCTGTAATCTAATCAGTCAGGAAGAACTCGATCTACCCCACTCATCTAGTTCAATAATCTTACTAAGTTAGTAAAGCTCTGATACCACCTGTTGTGAGCAGAGAGCCTCACACAAGATCTGTTTCAAGGACTTATACGGACCCGATAACTAAGCCAAGCATACCAACTCAAAGCTGGCTCATCCCAAATCTGTTTCAGTCAAATCTGGTCTATACTAAACCCGATTAATTAACTCAATTAATCAAATCAACTTTCGGGTCACGCAACATCCCTGAACAGATTGATCATACAAAAGCTTAAAAATTTAACAAGTAAATACAATGTGCATTTAGAAAAATTCATTACTTATTTAACTAGTATAAGATTCAAGGTTTTGTACTGTAACTTACTTTAAACCATTTCCATGTCTCATTCGAGCAGTGATCTTCCGTAGGAGTAGGTTTGACAAGAAGTAGAGGATGCAGTTTTAAAATACATCGAAGTACCTCATGGAAATGTTTGCTTACTGTTTGCCCGCAACGTTGGTAGTCATGTCCAATTATCCTATTTTTCTTATGATGTGCCAAAATAGACAAAAAAAGTCGCCACCTTTTCCTCAACTCTTACATATCTAGATTCCACCAATCCCCTAATGTTGGTGAGTACTCATCCTAAAATTAACAATATTGTGTGTCATGCACCAACTTCAATGATTCTATGTAAGTGGTCAACTTGCGCATGTACTATTTATGGGTCATTGCATCTTAAACCTCTATGACGTGGCCTATGATTTTTTTGTGGCAAGTAATTCACATAGAACGTGAAACAACAGTCAAAAACACAAAAGAGAATATTATAATTTGTTGAAAGACTAGCAACTCTTTCACGTATCTATCTTCTTTACCCATGTTCCACATAATTCTGCCACATCACAATGCATTAATATCCAAGAATTATAGAATGCACAAGTAAATGAGGCAAGTTATTGATGCAATACCTACAAGTACAGACATAGTGAAGTACTGATTAGAAACAAAACGTACCAAGAACTCGTGTTGGGAACCTTGAGACGTATTTGTTGTGTGCGCTGTTTGGAACTAAAGAAACAAACATAACCGTAACTTGAATGATGTTGCGACCTATGGAAAAAAATTACAACCCAAGTTAGCTTGACACTTACAACCCAATTAAGCGACATGCAGGTTAGCTTGAACACTTGAGTGAAGGACATGCATGATTTATTCAACCTTTATACATCAAACGAAACTTCAAGAATAAATTGGAAAGTTGAGGAGCAGCCTTGAAGCTATCCTTCAAAAAATTTGTGATTTTACCTTCCCAAATTCATCTACCAGCCAAGCTTGAGGAATCTATTCATAATATGCTTATGTAGATCTCTTCTTTTCTTTCGTTCAGACGATGTAAATGGTTCCTTCAATTATTCAAAGGTTACTAGTAGATGGTAAAATCCAGACACTATAGCAGATTAGATAACTCATTTTCAGATCGTGTGAGGGATTTGTAGTATGTACATAACAGTGGTTAGTGTCGGGCCCTTTGATGTGTAATAACTTTTAAAAAAACCAAACAAACATCAGATGATGACTGACGTGTAAAATTATCAAGGAGTAATCTCTTGAAACAATAAGACCTCAATGTACAAGATATGGAAGTTCGAGATAGAATATCCAAAGAATGAGAAAGCTGGACATCTCCCTTTATCTCCTGATAAATGTTAATAACCTGTGATAATCGAAGCAAATGCAAGATCACAAGAAATTATATTTTAACTAAATTTGTTAATTAAGAATTTATAAATGTAAATGTTAAATAAATTTTTCTTTAAGAAACTAGGTCATCTTACCTTTTCAAAAACCTTGTAAACTGTCAATAATTTATAACTGTTTATAAGCTCTTTAAATTTTATCAAATAAAGTTTTAGAGTTTATACTATAATGTTTAAACTACGATCTAAACACATATATGCTGCCAAATCCATAAACTAGATAATGTTTAATATACGATATACACATATATGTTGCCAAATCCATATAGACCAGACATAATAAGCCTTGTGGACTCCACGGTACAACTCTAACCGCGTCACCCTTCTTCTTCCTTCACCGTAACGGCCACACCGCCGACATAACACCGGATCCGAAGTTTCTGCGAGAAGACAGCAATGGGGCTGGCTCAAATCGCTTCTGGGGCCCTCCACCGATCGACAAGATTCACATACAAACCCTATATCCTCCGCAGCATCGTCTCTACACCCGACCGCCACAACTCCGGAGCTTCCGCAGCAGCCGCAGCTCCCGCGGAGCCAGATCTTCCGCCTAGAACTCCTGTTGGGGCGCCCGGGTCCACTTCCCCAATCCGGAAGACGCAATTGAGGTGTTTGTGGATGGATACCCGGTCAAGATTCCGAAAGGAATGACGGTCCTGCAGGCCTGCGAGATTGCTGGGGTTGACATACCGAGATTTTGCTACCATAGTCGACTCTCCATCGCCGGTAATTGTCGTATGTGCCTTGTGGAGGTCGAGAAATCGCCCAAGCCTGTGGCTTCGTGTGCCATGCCTGCTCTTCCCGGTACAGTGATTTTTTATCCATTTTAAATATTCTCGTTTCTTGAAATTCTTAGTAAAAAATTGTGCGCGTTGGAAATTTATGATGTGAGCTTCTTCGTGCTAAATGTGGTGTTGTGGCTTTCTATTTGTTTGAATGCTTGCAGTTGAATGACTAGCAAGACTTTTTTTCCGTTTAGAATACGATGCAATTAGCACCTTCAAACGGAGCCCGCTATCAAATGGGGAGGGGCAGACCAGTCTGCCAATCTAACCCTGCCCGCCACAAGTTGGCTGGCCAGCGGGCCAACCTGTCAAAATTAGAACCCTATCCAAACCATACATGAATAATTTGAGAAGATTACATATACAAACCATACACAAACCATGCAAAATCTGGAATTTTCAAGAAGAAACTAACATATTCGAAATAATTCAATTGAAAATGAATTCATGAATAACATGTAATAATGTAATCTTCGGAAATTTATCAACTGAAATCCATGTATAAATCATTTCAAATACTTTAAATATTTTCAAACTAATTCATCGTACACAAATTATACATAAATAATATACGTAATACAATCTATAACCAAATATAATGATAATTTGAAATCATATTAAAAAAAAAATTTAATAATTTTTTCAATAGCCCTTTATCCACCCGCCTCACCCGCCGCAACCTGTGACTCAAACAGGCCAGCCCACCGTTTCGGCCAGTCTCCAAATAGACTATCATTCTAGTAGCTCGTCCCGCCTATTTTTAGATAGGACGTGCTAACCCGACGAGCTTGACCTGTTTTGCAGGCTCTAGATGCAATCAGCTTGAATTGCGGTTAGTTGATTCATTATTAGTTTTGGATGTCAGGATGTGTTAATTTGTTTGGTTTTTAGTCATTGTAGCTTAATCACCGCATAATTGACAGGTGCTTAATGGTTTTACTCCCACTTTCTGCTTTCAAATAACCTTTTCTTTTATAAAATACTCTTGTTCGTTTCTGAAGGAATGTTGAAGGTTCACAACAGGTATAGTAAATGAACAAGTTTCTTTTTTATTTGAGCTCCTGAGGTGAGAATCATATCCTTCAATGCACGGTACCAAACAAAACAAACCAAGGTGTGTTGAAAGAAGCCTACATAAGAGAATACTCTGCTATTATTGATCATTATATTAGAATTTTATTAAGGGCCTTTTTTAATAGATGTTGAGGTGAGCAAGTGGGCTTCTCGATCAAGCTTCGTTTATTATGAAACAGTGTTCTAAAACTCGGCCTAGGCGGCCGCCTAGGCGCTAGGCGGTGATCTACCGCACTGAAAAGTGCATGATCGGCCGGCCTAGGCGGCAAGGAGGATTAATCGGCCTAGGCGCCGATTAATTGCGCTAGTCGGCGTAGGCGCCCGCCAAATTGGGCTAGTCGGCCCATACACTATGCCCTTTTTTTACAAATTTAAAGCCCAGAATGAAAGCCTGTTATGCGAAAAAAATAGCCCAAGAAGAAATATTGGCCCTAGCGTTAGAGACAACGACTACAACTTACAGCTACGCGGGGAGAGAACTCAATGAGGCACTTTTCAAAGAGAGAACTCAACAATTTGAACAGTACGCGGGGAGATGGGCTTATGAAAATGGAATCGCATTCAATGCTATTGATAATGATAGCTTCAAGCAACTAATGGAGGCGGTAGGTCAATTTGGACCAGGGTTCAAGCCTCCAACTCAATATCAACTTCGGGAGCCACTTTTGAAAGCTGAAGTTGAAAGAACGAAACAACTGTTGAAGAAACATGAAGAAGAATGGGCAAAGAATGGGTGTTCGATTATGACAGATGCATGGACCGATAGAAAAAGAAGAAGCATATTAAATATGTGTGTTAATTGCAGGGAGGGTACTACATTTTTGTAGTCTAAGGAGTCTTTAGACGAGGCACATACAGCTAGACTTATTTTTGAGTATGTTGACAAGTGTGTTGAACATGTAGGAGCTCAAAATGTAGTTCAGATTATAACAGACAACGCTACAAACAACATGGCTGCAGCTAAATTGATGAAAGAAAAGCGGCCTGTGATCTTTTGGAGTTCATGTGCAACTCACACCATTCATCTGATGCTTGAGAGTATTGGAAAGCTTCCAAAATTTAAAAAGGTCATCGATCAAGCCAAGTCTGATTGAGAAAAAATCTAATTTAAGAGCCATATTTACAAGTGATTTGTGGGAGAATTGTAAATGATCAAAGACAACCAAAGGGAAATCAGCTTACTCGACTGTGATGAGCATGAGTTTTTGGAATGGTGACACTTTGCTTAAAAATATTTGCCCCTTTGGTAAGAGTTCTTCGACTGGTTGACGGTGAGAGGAAGCCATCCATGGGGTTTCTATATGGGGAGCTTCTTCAGCTAAAAAAGATATCAAAGTGGCCATGAACAATGTTGAATCAAATTATCAGCCTATCATAACGATTATCGAGTCAAAAATGAAGGATAGACTTGATACATCACTGCATACTACGGCCTTTTTGTTGAATCCATACTTCTACTACAAAGATAGTTCTATTGCTCTTCATGAGGAGGTTGCAACGGGAATTTTTGAATGCATTGAGGTTTGCATGCCGATGACTTTGAACTACAAGATACAATTATCAATAAGGAATTTGCAAAATAGAAGGACAAGATTGGTTTATTTGGTAAAGCATTGACAGCAAAAGCATGTGAAAACAATAACGATACATTTGATCCATGTACATGGTGGAGTACCTACGGTGCACACGCACCAAACTTGCTAAGGGTGGCATTGAGGATACTTTCATTAACTACAAGTGCATCTGGGTGTGAAAGAAATTGGAGTGCATTTGAAGGAGTAAGTTTAAACTACATACTAAAGTACCGATTTTCAAATTATGTTCATGACTTCATGTTATTTACTACAATATTTATTATTTACTTTTTTGTTTTGTAGATTCATACAAAAAAAGAAACAGATTGGATGTCAACAGGTTGAACAATCTCATATTTGTCCAATTTAATGCTAGATTGTTGAACAAACAAAAACGAGAGAAAGAAAGAAATGTTGACATTCTTCTTGCAAAAGATGCTTCAAATGCACAAGGTTGGATTGTGGATGGTGGGGAAGAAGATGAAGTCGAACCAGGTTCAGGGCTTACTTGGCAAATAATTGATGACGCAAGTGGAGCAAATGAAAACGTACAACCTCGAAGAAGTTCTAGAGTGAGAGAATTGCACGAGGATAATTTTGAATCCGAAGAAGATGATGAAGAACAATAATGACATTGAGTTTGTCTGATGAAGAACAAGTTGTTGAAAATTATGGAGAAGAAGAAGTGGAATAAATTTGTAACTATTAATCGTGTGAATTTGAATTCATTTTAAATTTTATGTTATTGGATTTGAGTAACATATGTCTTATTTACTTTATACCATAGAATCCGCCTAGCGGCGCCTAGTCCCCGCCTAGGCAGCCTAGGCGTAGGCGCTGGCCTAGCGCCTTAGCGCCTAGCGAATTTTATAACATTGTTATGAAAAGGTTAGGCATTGCTTATCTACTTAGTTGCAAGGTTGAAATGTTTTCTTATATGGTAGTGGACTGGGTGGTTCACCAATATTTTTACCGTTGCTTACTGAACACATTATAGAAATATTGGAATATAAGAATATTTTAATTTGATTCAATCAACACAATCTGGGGTGCAGAATGAACACATTATAGAAATATTGGAATATGAGAATATTTTAATTTGATTCAATCAACACAATCTTCAGTCTCTAGTTGCTGAAAAGTCTACAGAGGGTACCCTTAGATCTAAGGCTCAACAAACCTTAGCTTAAGTGTGTTGCCAAAAGCTATGCCATGACACTTAATGAAGTGCATGCTTTAACTATGAGGCCACCGGTGACCGACTTTAAAGGTGGGAGGCTGCCATCTTTAATGTACCTTGAATGTAGGAATAATAAATTCAAGATGTAATGCAATATGCTAGTCATTTTTTGCTTAAAGACTGTGAAGTACTATAGATTTAGTTATGTGTCATTTATAGTGGTATGTATAAAGAACTTTTCTTCAATATTTAGTTTCCCACATTTAACACAGCATGCAACTTGCCTTGATTTTTTCGGAAATTCAGAAACGGCAGCGTGATTTAAGTCTTCGTAAGTGCTTATGTGTTATGAAGCTTTGTATATTTATAATTGATGCAGTTTTACCCCTTGCATAAATGGAGAAAGGAACTCTTTTAGTAGTGGAGGGATAGTGGTATTTCCTGTTCTCAGCTGGTATATTAACTCAAACACTAAAATGTCAAAGACTTGGTGACAGGAAATGGGTAGATTGTGGCAGTTGTAGGTTGTGCATGTGTATTTGGTGAAAAGTCATTTCCAGTTCACCATGTTTAATGAATGTGTCTAAGTTGTTGATTTTTTTAGACCCTGTTATTACCCTCCATAGATAATTCTCAATGATTTTTCTTTCTTTCCTATGTCCTACCTCCTTATATTTCAGTTTGTTGTAACATACTGGTCTGAACCTGCTACAGGTTGAATCAGAAGTTGTTTGATCTGTGTCAGGTTGCCCAACCCTGTTCTGGCTGTTTTTATTCTTCTCTTTCTATTGGATTTGTTTCGACCTGGTATTGATTGCAATAAGCTCTGATATAGCCAAATATTAGTGTATACCAGTGAGGTGATATTAAGTTCACCAAACTGCACCATCCACGGCCCTCTAAAAAGCAACTCTGTTAGTGCATCAATTATTATCTGAAGTATTCAGTTTGGGTTTAGGCTGGTTTATAATTTAGGCTAACTTTACCTGCACCGAGGTAGATAATCAATTTCATCTGTGCTGTGATTGATCATGACATTGCTTGAATAATTAGTGATTGGCCTGTTCTGTTTTCTTTATTTATTTTAATAATATTTTGTTATTTCTATTAATATTTGCCTGATTCATTTGATATGGTAATCCCTCTGCAGTTCTGTAAAACAGGCTAACAAGTTTGGTTTGACTTTTGTTGTTTTCTTTTTATTCATCCTGTGAAAGCATGGTTGAATGACTTTATGCATAAGGTTGTTATCCAGTCTTACTTTTATTATGCCCTTTATCCAAAATCTGTTTACAGGAATGAAGATTAAGACTGATACACCTCTTGCGAAAAAGGCAAGAGAAGGGGTGATGGAGTTTCTGTTGATGAACCATCCACTAGACTGCCCAATTTGTGATCAGGGTGGAGAGTGTGATCTTCAGGATCAGTCCATGGCTTTTGGTTCTGATCGAGGTCGTTTTACCGATACAAAGAGATCTGTAGTAGATAAGAACCTTGGCCCATTGGTTAAGACAGTCATGACTCGATGTATCCAATGCACAAGGTGTAAATCCCTGTTTATTATACTGTGTTTTAATTTGAGATTCGTATGTCTTCAGTTGGTGATACACATGCAATCATGGTTTTCTCTTCTGTGTAAAGTAGCATCTCGTTGAACTACGTCAAAGATTCAAATGTGGTTCTTCTTCCATTCATGTAATGGTTGGTTAAACGTCTTTTGTTGTTTTCGGAAACCAAAAATGCTGATGAAAATCAGTATATTGTTTGTATAACCTGTCATCCACACCTGTAAATCGAAATTTTAGAGTTACTTCTTTTTTGCATTTTAAATAAGTAATTTGGAGAATTTATTTGGAATGAATGTTTTGTGCTACTTTGATAAGTGAATTATTTAGTTTGCCAATCGTAATAAAATATGAAACGATGTAATGGTTGGCCGAGTTAGTAAGACTTTGATTTAGCATTAATCATGTTTGGATAATTGGTTATTTGATACATTAATTGCAAGGTCTGGAATCAAAAAATAAGCAATTGTCAAAGATTTGTGTCCAAATTTTGGTGAGCTTTTGAGTGGTTAGTGGAGAATCTTCATGCAAAAGTCCAACGAAATATATAAGCTTTTGTTTATATTTTAAAGCTCATTAAGCTTTGGATTATCTAAATAATAGATTCAACTGAGCTGAATATTAATACTGTTTTAAACATCCTCATATTTTTACTACTCTTTTCATGTAAGCGTTAGTTTCGTTATGAATTTTACAGTCAGTATTGTTGGAAATATGGCATGCAATCTTATTTCGCGTGGATATGTTCATTAAATAGGTGTGTAAGGTTTGCAACAGAAGTAGCTGGTGTTCAAGATCTTGGAATGCTGGGTCGCGGTAGTGGAGAAGAGATTGGAACTTACGTCGAGAAGCTAATGACAAGTGAGCTGTCAGGGAATGTGATTGATATTTGTCCAGTTGGAGCCCTGACATCCAAACCTTTTGCCTTTAAAGCTCGTAATTGGGAGCTGAAAGGAACAGAGAGCATTGATGTCTCTGATGCAGTTGGTTCCAATATTCGTATTGATAGCAGAGGTCCTGAGGTTATGCGCATACTGCCACGATTGAATGAGGTATTTTACCCCTATTCTTTTGGGATATTTTGTTATCGAGCACCTGTATATTAGTGGCTTCTTGTTGGCTTTATTGAACTTTCTTTGCATTGCTTTATCAAGCAAGCTGCTTAACCTTATAAGATGCATAACACAGATTCTGGTTTCAATTGATCAGCTTATGAAAACCTTAATTAATTATAACTAGCTTAGGTCAGAGCATCCTAATAATCATGCTGTGCTTTATTTAATTGTTTTGAGCACTAATTCGTTAGGTTTAGTGACTCTCTTTGCAATTATCTTATCTGATTAAATAGCATTTTGATTACATTAAATTTAGCACATTCTTTGTAATTCTATTGAGACAGGCATTTCTCACCTAATGCAACCATTACCTTCATTTAGTTCTAGGGCGCAATTGTCTCTGAATTGCATATCAAATTGTGCTTTTGGTAGATCCAGACAACCCAGGTGGGACTAATAGAGATATAAAGAAATTACGCTAGACAAACTAATTGTATCTAAACTTTGTCTCTGCTGGTGTTAGTGTAAGAGCTGAGTTGATTTGCATTCTATTTGATTCTCATATTCTTTGCCATGCAAGTCTTTATTTCAGTTTTGCATTGCAGTATTATGCCGTTTGAATAGTATGTAATATGTTGACCATTTTTTGCAGTCTTAGACGAACGCATTTGTTTTTCTGAAACTTGAGTTTTGTTGTTGATGGCTTTGTGTTTTAAGGACATCAATGAGGAGTGGATTTCGGACAAGACACGTTTCTTTTATGATGGTTTGAAGAGGCAAAGGCTAAGTGACCCCATGGTTCGTGGAGCAGATGGACAATTTAAGGTTGTGAGCTGGCATGATGCGCTTGCTTTGGTTGCAGAAGTTATTCACCAAGTTAAACCTGAGGAAATTGTTGGGGTTGCTGGTAAGCTATCTGATGCGGAATCCATGATCACACTAAAAGATTTCTTAAACAAGATGGGATCAAATAACATTTGGTGTGAAGGGAATGGCTCGAATCCAAATGCTGACCTGCGAGCTGGATATATTATGAACTCTAGCATCAGTGGGTTGGAGAAAGCAGATGTTTTTCTTTTGGTCGGCACACAGGTAAATGTTTTGTTGAATTATGGTTTGACAGTGGAGAATTCATAGTAATATTCTTGTGTTTTATACAACTTTCTTGATCATGGTCGTTGCTCTTTCTTTTCTTATTCAACCACATGGCAAATTGATATTATTTTTGGTGCACTAGCATATGTAAGTGCTACAATGTTCCCTTTTTTTTCATGCAGGGGGACTTAAAAAGTTTCAAAAGTCTTTTGTGGTGAAAATACCCATGATTGCTTGGTTTTAAGTTTTATGTTTTTTAGTTGATAGGATTCCTTAAAGTTGCATATGGATTGATGGATTTGAGCTAAATAATTCAATATCATAATAACACATCCATTTCTCTGTTCGGATAAATCCAGTTTACAATATATATGTTTAATCTTCAAGTAGATCGTAGTGAATCTGATATCCAATTCAGTATTTAGTCATTTGAAAACTCTCTTTAATAAATTCCTCAAATCCAAATGCAGCCCAAAGTTGTGCATTAACGGATTGATTTAATTTGGAGGAAGGAGTTTGATTAGAACAGTAGATTTCAGATGACTCCTATCTTGGATGTATTTGAAATCTGTCACAATAAACATTGAAATCTGTTATGTTGATGTATATTAGATCTGAAATTAACTTAGGTTGTTCTTGGATGGATGAATTCCAAATCCGATTCCAAATGTAGTTTTGTGGTTTATAGAAGTAAAACTGTAGATTTTAAATTCATCATTTTCATGTTTACATAATATCTCATTGTCAGAATCGAAAGAGATCAGCACGGAGTTTAGAGTGGGAGTGAATAAACTTTTTTTAAAATTTTGTGCTTCAAAATCTATTTTGCCAATCAATGGAGTTACCTTACCAGCTGATAGCAGTACTTGGTGTGATCTGTTTTCTTGATCAATAAAATCTATTATGCGAAATGAACTCAATTAAACAGTGAACAAAGATATGCAGATGCATGTAAGCTTAAACAGATAAGAGTCGGAATTAGTTTCTGAAAGTTCGAAGCTGAGCTTCTATTTCTCCACTTCTTTTAATCTGGAAGGATGTTCAGTATAAGACTTTGAATAAGATATAAAGTATTCTCAACCACCCAGTCAGGCAGCACCCGATCTGAGCTCCTAGTATATGTTTACAAACAGCACATCCGCAGCGTTTACAGATGTTATAAGGCTTAATCCAATCTAATCTGGATAAACAAAACCTACTGATTCAACTCTTAGTTGAAATCAATACAGAAGATTTGAAGAATTAAACAATGCTAATAAAAATCTTTTGTTGAGAATGAGAATAGAAGATAGCTTAAATAATCACGTTGCCAAGAAAAAAGTTCTTTCTTCAATTCAGCTTCTCATGCTTTTATATTCTTTGAGTTCAAATGGTAATAATTATGTCCGGTAGACTCGATCGATTAATCCACTTCCTCGTACTCAACTAACTCTAACACATTTTGATTGTATCCTGAGTTGTTCAACTGCAAACATTCTGTCAAGTCAACTCCTTGAAATCTATTCTGATCTGATTTATGCGAAGCTTCAAACTGATATGCTTTATTGCCTATTCTACTATGTTTTGATCTGAATAACCTAGCTGATCTGTCTGCACTTCAAACCTGATCTGATATGCTCTATTGATATGTTCCTAGAGCTGAGTTGACTTTACTCAGCTTGGTTGTGATCTGTTCTATCCAATAAATGTCGTTGGCTCTGGTCTGATCTGATCAACTAATTTCCAAGCTGATTTTGTCTTTCACCGAGACTTTGAACATTTTACTTAACACTCATGTCAATGATGGTGTTTCTTAAAATCTATTAGATAATGGTTTCATTTGAATCCACCAAACTAATGTGGAGATAAGTAAGGTGTGGAATTAAATTTGATCTATTGTTTCACAGTAAATATTCTAGTCGAAATCCATTGACTTTTAATCCCCATCCATCCAAGTGCAAAATGATTTCATACTCAGCCATCAAAGCGCAACATTCTGTACCTGGATGGATGGATTTTAAATCAATGGATTTCGATTAGTTTTGTTGTTCTTTTGCAGTTGGATTGATTGATACATTTGGAATCAATGAATTTCGAATAGTTTTGTTATTTACGATGAAACTATAGATCAAAGTTTAGATTTACACCATATTTATGTACACAAATAATTCGGTGGATTTCAAAATGACTTCATTATTTGGTTAATTTAAATGACATTGTCATTGTCATGAGATGCTATATAAAAATGAAAATGATGGATTTAAAATTTATAAGACCTTATTTCTCTAAACTGCAAAAATACATTTAAATTATTTTGAAATCCATGGATTTGGAATCTATCCATTTAAACTCAATCTTAGGTTGCCTTTGGATTAGTTATTTGAAATCTATGTATTTGAAATGAATTTTCATTGTTTAGATAATTAAGAGAAAACAAAATTAAAATCCATCTTCCTAGTTATTTACGATATAATTATACTAATGACAATGGATTTAAATCCTTAAAATATTGAAATCATTTGAAATTCAGTGTGTATAATAATTATAATTTAAATAAGTAGCATTTAAGTTTCCTTTGTTCAATTATTTAACAATCAAAATAAATTCGAAAATCATGGAGTTGATTTGAAATTAAATCCACACCTCAAATCCATTATATTTATTTGATTAGAATGTATTTCAGTCTCTTTTTGTTGCCCAATTACATTTTTTTCTTCTATTTTCGATTTACCCTCCAACATGGTTATTTTAAATGCGTGCATTTTGAATTTTTAATTTGAAAGTCTCTCATAAATCCTTGAATCAAACACTCAGGTGCATAGTGCGCTTGGATTGAGAGATTTCAGATCCATTTGATTGCATACATTAGTTTATATTTGATGCATTTTAAATCTACGTTTTGATTAATTTATGTAGGAACGATGTTTATGATGAATTTAAATTATAACCAAGATAAGTTTCATTGTATGTCCATTCTTTATATCCTTCCTCAAATCAAATCTTTTCTTCTAAAACCTTAATTGTAACAGGTTTAAAAAGCTTTTTCGGTTTTTTACATGGTAAACCTGAGTTTTTTAGTAAGTAATAGCCAAAAATGACAAGTTAGTTATTAATTATGCATTGGTGCTTTCCGTTTGCCTATGCTATTGTTCAAGGAGTCACTTGTTGATCACAAGGTAAGAAAAGTAAAAGTTCAAATGCTAGGACTGTGATTTATTATGTTAGATGAACTGTTAGAAATTGATGGAAAGAGGTTTAACTAATTCAGCTTACATCTATAGTTGATTGAGAAGTTTGGACAAAAAATTGTGTACTGATTCAACAAAATGGATTATTTGAATTAGGTTTGTTTGAATGAGATGTGATGATCTATTCCATACTCTTAGATGCTGATGCCTCTCCTCATCATTGATCTTCTGCAAAAATAAAAAATATTTCAGATACTGTGTTACAATTTGTAAACATACAGTTTTCACTGTTTGTATGCTTGATTGTTTATTAAATATTACAAAAAAGCGACCTTAGGACCAAGAAACCCTATTTTCTCGGTTGGTGCTCTGCTTTGTTTCTTAATCCATGAAATTTTGACATACTCATCTTATATCTGAAGATGTCATGGACCTATGTTCAAGTCTATTGTAGTCACGTACTGGCTAAATGGACAATTTTGGACTTCTGACTTGGACTACTCTTTGCAATACAATTTGTTTCGATTCAAATTTAAAGGTAGCTAGAATCAGATGGTAAAACACGGCCTACATTTTCTTGGGCTTTTTGTGTCATAGGTTTCTACGAGGTGCTACATGAAATAAACCAACTGAACTAACCAAACAGGAACATGTATTTTGTTGGTGTCATGCTAAAGAAAGTGAACTGATTTTTCGATGCTAAGTTTATTCAACATTCTGTATAAATATTGCTCGTCTTAAAATGATTATATTTTTACCTTCATTTGTTTTCCTGTTTTACTGTTATCTTTGGAGCGAAATATTCTGTCCCTTAACAAATACATCTACTCAGGTGTTAACTACCACAAATTCATGAACCAAACATCAAATTGGTTAGTCTGCTACTGATACGTGGGATTGTCTCACTGATGAACCAGCTACTTGGCACTTTTTTATGATTCAACTGATGATGCTGGTCTTATTTGACAGCATTTTTTAAACTGTGGTAGTGTCATTTTCACTTTTAACTTTTTATATTATTGTTGTTATTATTTTATTATATTTATTGATTTATTTATTTTTATTTCATTATAGAGCTTTGGGGTGGATGAGTGATAAGAATAAGAAAATGCTCACTATTAGAGCCTAAGCAAATTCCTTCAACTCAGTTTAGTTTGTAGATAAAAACCCTAAAGTAGTTTGTGACATTATTCGTACCCTCGAAGGTGACAACTAAGTAGCAAAATAAATAAATAAAGAAAACAGCCATGTCATAGTGCGGTTGTGCAGGTGTTTTGTTGATTCCCAACCGCATGGTCCTCCTCCTACTCACGTAATATTTGATTCATGCAGGCACCTTTAGCACTCTTGAAGCTCCTGCTATTCCCCTTTCATTCTCTCCCTACCCACAAATGAGGCTTCGGCACTTGAAACCATCTGCTTGAAGATGGGCTTGGCCTTAGTGTAGTTCGTTTGGCGACCAATCCCTTTATTGTTGTCCATTAACATTAGGTCATTTACAATTTTCTGTTTCAACTGAGACTCGAACTCCAGTCATTCTTTTTTTTTTTTAAGTAAGATGCCATTCAGCTTATTTGGCTTGTGGTTTGCACTTTATTATTATTAAAAAATAATGATAATTCCAATTTTGACCTGCATACATGGCGCTGTTTTCTGATGCTCTGGGTCCTATTGTAGTTATACTTTCACAATTTGTTTTTGGATTGAGTGTTGATGGAATTAGACTAGGAAATTTAGAATTGTGAAATCTTAAAATTCATAAACTGGTGTATACATAGGCAATGGGCACAAATAAATTAATAACTAGAACTCAAATCATGCCATCTTTATCTTTATGAAACTTACTACTCTATATTAGTTTTTATGACAATTTGGTTAATAGTCATCTACTTTATATGCATGGTGATTTTTTTCCGACTTGGAGTAGTCGACAAAGGTTCTCTCTTTTGTTCCTTGCATCTTGTAATTTTAAGAATTTCTCAGCCATTCTCTTTATTTTCGTTTCTACATAAAGGTGGATCTTTTACCATGCGCACATGCTTCTAGAAAATCAACTTTTTATGGGATGGACTTGGTTTTCACTTAACCTTTTTATGCGAGTGAATGACATTTTTGGTTTTTATTTATTATAGCGCATGATGAAAACATAGCATTTATTTGGGTATTCTATCAGTGCACGTGCTAATGATTTTTGAATTGTCAGCCACGGTTTGAAGCTGCAATGGTGAATGCCAGAATACGGAAAACTGTTCAAGCAACCAATGCTGAGGTTGGTTATGTCGGTCCTCCAGCTGATTTCAACTATGTTCACCAGCATCTTGGCACAGGACCCGAGACACTAACTGAACTTGCTGAGGGACGCCATCCATTTTCTTCTATTCTATCAACTGCTAAAAATCCTGCCATTATAGTTGGAGCCGGTATCTTTGATAGGAAGGATAAAGATGCAATAATCTCGGTTATTGATGCCATTGCAAAAAAGTCAAATGCAGTAACTCCTGGATGGAACGGCCTCAATGTGCTCCTGCTTAATGCCGCCCAAGCTGCCGCTCTGGACCTCGGACTTGTCCCTGAATCTGACAAAAGCATCGAATCTGCCAAGTTTCTCTACTTAATGGGTGCTGATGATGTTAACTTGGAGAAACTTCCGGCTGATGCCTTTGTGGTTTACCAAGGTCACCATGGCGACAAGAGTGTGTATCGGGCTAATTTAATTTTACCAGCATCAGCTTTCAGTGAAAAAGAAGGAACATATGCTAACACAGAAGGGTGTGCTCAAACAACGGTGCCTGCAGTCCCTACTGTTGGTGATGCAAGGGACGATTGGAAAATAATTCGAGCATTATCGGAGGTAGCAGGTGCTCGGTTACCTTATGATACAATTGGTGCTATTAGGGCCCGATTAGGAACTGTTGCACCGAACCTCTTGCATGTTGATGAGAGAGTGGCCGCAACATATTCAACTTCTTCCTTGAGACCTGAGGTGAAGGAGAAGATGGACAAAAGGGCCCCTTTTGAAACTTCTATCGAGAATTTCTATATGACGGATTCGATTTCCAGGGCGTCAAAGATCATGGCACAATGCAGTGCGCTGTTGAGGAAGTGATAGATTATTCCGCGACGATTAATAAAGCGCCCTGTTACTTCTCTTTGGTTAAGGTTTAGTTCATTCAGGACAAAGAACAGGGGAAAGAAAAGCTGTAACTTTTCTTTTTTCTGTGGGTGCCATACTTTATGTATTCCTTCATAAATGGCAAGAGGACTACTTTAGCCCTATGGTGGTGTATAACACTCTTTTGGTAAATTTAAAACCCCTTATGTGAGCTGTTTTAAGTTCAAACAGTTGCAACTGACCTGTTTATAATGATATCAATCGGTTCAAGACATCTTTTTTTGATAAATAAAATAAAAAAGTTTAACTATTTTCTTTTTCTTCTATATTTTCCGCACCGGAGAGTATAGTGTGTCATATCTTAAGACCCAAATTTCAGTCTGGTAATATATAGAGCCAGCAATGTCGTTCAGCCTTGTGGGCATGACTTCATCCCTCTGTTTGAAGGTAAGTCAAAACGGTTCCGTCAATTTGAATGGTTAGGATGCACCAAGTTTACGATCGGGGAATTTGGAATGTTGAGGAGAAAACGAGCAGTAAATGGTATCAAAATGACATTGTCTAAGAATCTAGACTTAACAATTGAAGACCATAAAAAGGTACAACAGAGTAACAAATCTAGAGGTAGCACGAGTCAGGTGGGAAGATCAAAGAAAAGGTTGGACATTTATGAACAAATTAAGTATATAAGTTCTGATTTTCGAAAACATGGGCACAGAAAACTATCATTAAACACAGTGGTGTCATATGTAATATTTGGTTTACCGTTAACTTTAAACTAAACTTGCTAGAATAAGTCACTTGTAAAATCAAATCTACCTGCCTTCCAATCCCCAGACCTCAAGCACAATCTAGGTAAAGTCCATTCATACAAAATACAAAAATGTATACACCTAATTTGAATGTAATTGAATTTATACATTATCTTATATATTGTTTAGCCCAGAATAATTAAAATTATGTAAAATATTACGTACAATTTCGATTTGAATATAGCTTAGAAATTCGAATAACATATATTGGGCCGTCACTGGCATTTTTTCAATTCTGACGATGGAACATCCAGTCACATTGGGTAAACCCTCAACAAACTGAGTCACTTGCAAACAACTCTAGTTTAGTAAATTGTATTAGCCAAACTCCGTGCGTTAGGCTTGCCAGAAAATTGTAGGCAGAGTGATTTCAACTCGTGATCATTGATCTAGTGGTCACCTACTCCACTAACTTGGACATTCCTAACTGCGATCGTCATTTCTTTTTTGGGTTGAACGAATGTAGTTATTCAGATTTCAGTAAAGATCATCCATTATAAATAAATCCAAACTATGCATCACATATATGTTGTAGAAAATTAAATAGGAAAAGGGGTCACCCATGAGGGTTGACCCCCCAACCTTACGTAGAGTATTTCAAATACTTTTTTTTTTTTCGGGAAAGTGATTATTTTCCCATTACTAAACCAGCTTAACTTCCACTTTGTCAATTAATATAACGACACGTATGAATTGGGATGGTCGAGAGACATTGCTTTTGCAATAGAAAATACACCAACACTGATTGAAGCATTTGTGTCATGGAGAATCGATTCCCTTAATTTGTGATCAGCATTAGGCCATTGTTAAAGCATTAGAGCAATTAGAAAATAACTACAAAAGAATCTATATCGAATTATATTTTATTCGATTGTTGTAATATATTCGAGTCTTAATTTCCTTCCTTGGTACGGGAGAATGTGCATTGATATTCTAAGTTGTTCGTTGATGTATTTCGGTTAACTGTTTGGTATAAATATGGCTTCCGGTTTCTATTCGTTCAATGTAATTTCTCAAGCTGCATATGAATTAGAACTTTATATTCTCGAAAACGATACATGCACAGTATGAGAATGAAAAATAAGACACATGTCCGTAAACACTACAAAAGAATGCCATTCAGCAACGCTGTTCAATTTCCGTCACTAAATAGCTGATGAAAATAAACCGTCGTTGAAAATTAAAATTTTTAAAAACTATGTTTTGCGATGGTTTTAAAGATTCCTTCGCAATATTAGCAACGGAGAACCAAAACCGTCGCTAATGTTATTGATGGAATTGTAAAAATTCGTCGTAAATTTATTCGCAAGGGAATTGTAAAAATTCGTCGTAAATTTATTCGCAACGTAAGTACATTAATTTCTGTTGCTATGTTGGCGACAGATAATTCTGCCAACAATATTAGCCACGAAACATGCAATTCCGATGCTAATATTAGAAACGGAATATAAATTCCGTCGCTATTTTGAATAGAGACGGAAGTTTTTTGCGTTCCGTCAATAATTAGTGACAGTTTTTGTGAGGTTCTGGAGCAATCAGATCGGTGACAGGCTGTACTGATCTTGGTCGAGCTGTGCTGATCGGGATCGAGCTGTGCTAATCAGGACGAGCTGTGCTGATCGGGATCGAGCTGTCCTGATTTGATCGAGCTATGCTGATCGGGATCGAGCTATGCTGATAGGATCGAGCTGAGATTGTGGTAAACTTCTGCGAGATACGGATGAAGCGTGTATTTACAGCTTTCGTAGAGTTGAAATATGCGCTATGTGCCATTAAATGTAATATGCTACTACCTATTCATATTGTTATTTATTGTGGATGCATCATGTAGCATGCTATTGAGCATATGCATTCATATTGAGCTTTGATGCCTTTGACAGCTATTGAGTTGATATTCTGAGATCTGTTTTGTAGACTCGTGGAGTGGTGTTTTGTGTAGCACACTCACGAGGAGCGCATTGTGACCTCTCGAGTAGCTCCCGAACTCTCAATACTGTGGTTGTTATGGGTGGCGGTGAATGAGTTAGATCACCTATATTTCTGTTGAGATCGTCCGAGTAGCTCCCAAGCTCTCGACGATGAAGAAATTTCGATTTGATGATCATTTCGTTTGACATATGTTCTTGGTACCCGTTATTCTTTGCTACCAAACACACAACTCATAGCATGTATCATATTTCATTCATAATTGATTGCTGCTTATTTTGGTTCTCCGTACTGGGGTTTGACCCTGTTCCTTTGGTGCTGCTTTGGTCGTGTTGGTGATCATTGCAGGTTATCCAAGTGGTTCAGCTGCACAAGGTAGAGCGTCAGTTAGTGGAGCCCCATCAGGTGTATACCGAGTGTCCCAACTATTGTATAGTATATATTTTCAGTCGAGTCATTTATCAGGGGATGCCCTGTACAGTGTTGGTATTTACTGATTCGATGTTGGTTATATTCTGTTGATATATATATATATATAGAATCCTAAATTTTAAAACTAACGCAAACAGATTTCTATTAAAGCATATGTATGATGCGTGACTTACAGTGCATGAAATCTGTTTGCTGTACAATTGTGACAGTTAAAGTATGCGTGGAATCTGTTTGTTCCAAACAGAGTTATGCGTGCGTGCTAATGTAAATGCTAATGCGGAGTACTGTAAATAAATAAAAGAATACAATACACTGCTATTTATTTATGGAAGTTCGGATATAAATATCCTACGTCTCCCCTTCTTCCTCCTCGGAAGATTCCACTAGAAGATTTGATCTGCAGACCCAATCACCGAGCCTCGTTCCAGGTGAACTCCTAGACTTTACACCAGCCCACGGCTGTGTCACTCACTTGTTTTACGCCTATGTGAGAAAGGCTACAAACACAGAGTTTAACGTCTACGTGTTAGAGTAGATGCCCAACTAGCCAACTTGTGGCGTGTGGGTTTTATAGACTCTTGTATGAAACGAACTTTATATATGATATTCGCATTTATTTATGGCATTCTTTATTTTCATTATGTTTATAATGTTAGCAATTGTGTTGGATAAAGACCTAGAATACACCACAGTGTATGTTAGATGTGATAGTGGATATGATGGCTATCATAAAACACATCTAATAGTCACTGTGTATTCTGAATTCGTTCCTAGTCGATTGGGCCATCAAAATGAGGATAAGGCCGCCCGAGCTTGAGACTAGCATCTGCGATGCGAAGTACTATGTTTCATTGGTAGGGAACATTGTGATGTTCTGAGCATGCAGATGGATAGTGACCTGGTGATCTATCGAACTACCCTCGTTCGTACTTTCCAAGTGGTTATCATTTGTCGAGTGGAAAAGTCCGAGGTCTTGGTTGTACTGATTAGTCCTCACTACTCGAAACGTCATTGAGACTATACATGATAGGCGTCTCACTTTGACCCGTTTTCCGACTCACTTGGGGTCATTAGGCGGCGGGATTGGGTGAGGTCCCGATGCATGTAGGAGTCGATGCTTCGTTGTCGAGGATTCACCGCTCGCTTACATGCGTGGATATCCTATGCTATCTGAGGAGATAATAGTGTATAAATCTCTGGCCAGAGTACTAGAAGTGTTTTAGGTAAATGGGTTTACCTAGTAACACTCGCGATGTCACTATTTGATCTCCAAGATGTATGCATAGCTATCGGATCTCTAGCGACTCTCGATTTATCAATGGTCGTTGATCTGATCGGGATATATGTGTTGAAAGGACCGTACTGTACGCTAACCACGACCAACTGGTTCTTGCAGGCACTATCAGTAATACCTAGGGGATCATGACGCGATGTTGCTAGGCGCTTTACCATGATCCGTTGGGCAAGTCCGAAATTGTGATTTCGGAGCCACAATGGTTGTGGGCCCACGGCTAGCTGTATCCTTGAACCATTGAGGGTCACACAAGTACTGGACTCATGATTCCTGCATGAAAACTGAGCTCAATGTGTTGAGCATATGAAGAGGATTTTAGGGAGTGCGACTTTCTAAAAGTCAACAGGGGTAATTGCGATTTCCCACTGTTGAGGGGCAAAACGGTCATTTTGTACTAGGTATCTGAAAAATGGTTTTTCACATCATAATATTCAGTTTTGGAAACTGAGTCGATCGGTCCGATCTGATCGGCGATCGGAGTTGTAATGAAGTCGCAGTGATGGATATCGTCATTTGGACACGGGCCCGTTGGGCCGGTCCAAGTCCATTGCTAGTCTACTTATAATAGACTTAGGGCTTCATTACAATACAACACAACTCATAACCTAGCCTCCATCTATCACACACGGCCGCCCCACTCCACCTCTCCTCCCACTCGGCCGCGCCACTTCTCACGCGCCGCCGCTCCCTCGCCGGACTTGTTCTGGCCATCGTGAAGAGGTGTTTCCGATCGTGCGAAAATCCATCAGCTTTCTAGTGTAGGCTGATTTGAGGAAGATCGTATCCGGTCGTGGACCTGATTGGAGGATCTACCGCCGCTTACCGTGAAGAGCCAGTTTTCTTGTAAATCTGGTTGGAGCCAGGCGCCTAGACGCCAGCAAGGTAGCAATCTATGAACACCCTATGTATGTATGTAGATTTATTTTGAATGTATTGAACACTTTCCGGGAAAATTTTTGTTTTTCCGCTGCGCCCCGGAAAGTTGGATCCGGATCCGCCACCGTGTTCCAACAGTGGTATCAGAGCACAGGCTCGGATCCTTCAATCATCGTTGCCTGAATTGCATGGATCTCAAACTTTTGAAATCAAAAAAACAAAAATTTTGGAATTGCAGCCGCCGGCCGCCGCCGTGCGCGGCGGCCCCCTCATCCACGCACGATTGCGCGCGCGCGCGCACCCGATGGTCGCGTCTCATGGCCGCGCGATGGCCAACAATTCCCACTTATGCACGCTGTAGCCCCTGCGCACTGGTTGCGCATCTTGATGGCCGGTCGCGTCCAGCGTCCTCGTGCAAAACGTTGCACAGTGGAGCGAAACCTGTGCGCCATGATCGGCGCACGCTCGTGGCTGGAATTGCACGGCTGCCGCGCAACATGGTTGCGATGATGGGGCGCGATGATGCGCCTCCTTGGCGCGGCCAGGCCGTGCGAGTTGCGACATGGAGGCCGCGGGTTGCGCCATCATTGGGCGCAACATGCGCGATGATGCGCGCCGCCGAGCGAGAGGAGCGCGCGGCCTTGCTCTGCGCGTTGCGCTGGTGGTGGCTTCCTCCTCGGAAGATATCACTAGAAGATTTGATGCAAGTAGGCTTTCTACAAACACCCGATCCCAAAGCCAGCAGCTATGAGAACTCCTAGTACTTCACACACTCCACGCAGACGCAGCTGCTGGTTTTTACAACACTTGTTTGTTTTTCGAACTTCTTAACAAAGACAGTTCGTTACAGACTCAATATAATATGACAATGAACACAAGATATGAGTACTGTAAAATTCTCTGGTTTCTAAAACAAAGAAACTCGATGATTCAACAGGATGAACCAGAGAATGGACTCGAAGGATTTATCTATGAAAATCAACACTTGAATGTTCTTCGAGTCTTGTGAGATTTTTGAGTGATTTCAACAGAGAGTAAGCTCTAGAGAAAGTTTGACAGCGTGACCGCAATAGGTTAATGGCGAAGGATATTTTCTTCAACACTGCTGCTGATATATATAGGCTTCGATTGCAACGGTCACAAAGTTCTCCAAGGAAAATAAATCCCGTTTGAATTGCTGCCAAAATTGTACACCGTAAATCCTGCTCCACTACAAGGTAAATTGCTCATTGACAGAGCCAATTTGTCTTCTTTCCATTTTGTGCAAACACTCCTCTGTAAATTGTACTATTTTCCAGAATAGTACAAATCTTGTTCCCTTGATTTGAGGCAATTTCACGACTCTATTTCAGCCATTGATTCTTTCCATCTTGAGCGTTGAATGCTTGCAACGGCTGATATCCTGAAATCCTTTCTGGTAACCAGCTCTTCCTTCGTCGTTTGCAATACTGCGACTGGAACACATTTTAATGAATGCACCTGCTGGTATCTTTTCAAATGTGTGTGATTCCAGCGACTGGTTTCTTTTTCAAGCTCAACGACTGATCTTTAGCGTTAAGTCAAAACGTTGTCGTGTCAACTTATTCAAGCGACACCGTTTTGATATCGTTGTAAAGCACATGCTGGTTATCTTGAGAGTTGTACCTGCTGGTTCTTAGCGCAAAACTATCTGCTGAATCTTAGCGCGAAGGAAAAACACTGTCGTATCAACTTATTCAAACGAAATCATTTTGCTATCGCTAACTCCAAGTATCATCTGCTGGTGAACAGTAGCTTGTGACTGGATACTTCTTCCTGTACGACGTCGCTTTATCTCTTGTGTCTGGATCATCCAACGACTGGTTCTACTGTAGCTCCCTGCTGATTGATGACGTCACTGCTGATGTTATCTACGCTTAGCGCTCCAGCTGAACTTTCTTCATCTGCTGATTGTGATGACATCACTGCTGATGTCATCATCGCTGATTCCAGATCTTGCGCTTCTTCTCAACTGCTGATTGTGATGACATCATCCTTGCTGCTCATTGCTTCCTCCAGAATATATGCTGACGTCATCACTGCTGATGTTCCAACTTACTTGAACGCTGTCGTTTAGTACTCCTTAGCAAAATACGTTAAAACTCAAATATGTACCTGTGATCGAAACAAAAACACCTGCTGATTTCTCTTCAGGAATGTATCTGCTGAATATCTTCGAGAAAAACTTAAAACTCAAATATGTACCATCTGCTGATTTCCAACGAATACTCCAACTGCTGAAATATCACTTGTCGATTGATAAATGGTCTCCTGTTAGATGCGACAACTGATTATCCAAAAACAACTTGTCTTATTTTTGTTATCACCAAAACTAATAAATTTTATCCTAACAATTTCCCCCTTTTTGGTGATGACAAAACTTCAGCAGCCGAGACAAAAAGATATGCAAAAATAAATTGCACACGATCCTAAGATCTTCTTCTTTTCAACAATCTCGCTTCCCTTCTCCTTCGTTCTCTATCTCGTTCTGCTGCTGCTTGTCTTTCAAGAGATTCAGCGTTTCGATCAGCATCCAGCACAGTCTCTACAATTCGTCTCTGAGCAATTTCAACCCTTTGCGCAAACGTTGGTGTTGTACCAGCACTACCACTCACAGCACTATCTCTGATTTGAACATCCGAAGGCTGTTGAGGTCCTCGGCTGCTACTTTCCCCCTTTTTGTCAGCACCGCCCCGATTAATATAATTTACAAGCTCGCTTAATTGGGAAAGAGAAAATATTGATGTGACTGTTTGTATGGTAAGACACGTGTCAACCATCCGTTAGCGCGTACACTGTTGAAAATGATTTGAAAAATTTCAAACAACTTTGATCGTACGGTGTAAAATATTTTCCAAAATTTTAATCAAATAAGATATAAGAAAAGATGAATTCGCGCCAACGTTATAAGGTCACAGCGAGTGCAAGGACATGTAAGAACATTCCTGCTGATTTAATATTTCGTTGAGGGTGGCAGGAGCTGGTCATAAATAAGCATCAATTGTATACATGCAACGACTGAGTGTGTCCAGTTTTAGCATGTTCAACTGACTTCACGCTTAATAACCCAGTTCCTGATTCCCCTTACGATTGTCAAACTCCAACGCGAGAAGCTTGTCTCAGCAGATAGTTTTATTGTTCCCCTTGAACAAAAGACCTACTGCTGATTTAAGCAACGGCTAATCAACCAGCATTATGCGTCAGTACACAAACAATCAAGGCAATTCAAGAAGACCTAAAATGTTTCTAAAATAAGAAAACTTAGCGTCCGGTAGAGGTTTTGTGAAGATATCAGCTACTTGCTGCTCAGTTGACACATACTCCAGCCGAACGTCCTTCTTTAGCACATGGTCTCTGATGAAGTGATGCCTGATGTCGATGTGTTTGGTCCTCGAGTGCAGTACAGGGTTCTGGGTGATCGCAATTGCTGAAGTGTTGTCACAGAGATAGGAGCTTCAGAAGCATCAATGCCATAATCCTTCAATTGATGTTGAATCCAGTAGGATTTGTGCGCAACACTGCCAGCAGCAAGATATCCGCTCAGCAGTTGACGTGGAAATTGACGTCTGCTTCTTACTAAACCAATAGACAATGGCTTTCAACCTGCAACTGTTAGTGCACATAAAATCAAGGCAATTCAAGAAGACCTAAGGTGTTTCTAAAATAAGAAAACTTAGCGTCCGGCAGAGGTTTTGTTAAGATATCAGCTACTTGCTGCTCAGTTGACACATACTCCAGCCGAACGTCCTTCTTTAGCACATGGTCTCTGATGAAGTGATGCCTGATGTCGATGTGTTTGGTCCTCGAGTGCAGTACAGGGTTCTGGGTGATCGCAATTGCTGAAGTGTGTCACAGAGAATAGGAGCTTCAGAAGCATCAATGCCATAATCCTTCAATTGATGTTGAATCCAGAGGATTTGTGCGCAACAACTGCCAGCAGCAAGATATTCCGCCTCAGCAGTTGACGTGGAAATTGACGTCTGCTTCTTACTAAACCAAGAGATCAGTCGATCCTCTAAAAATTGACATGTTCCACTTGTGCTCTTGCGATCAATCCTGCAACCTGCGTAATCTGCATCACTGTACCCGATTAGTTGAAAGCCGGAGTCTTTGGGATACCAAAGACCCACGTTAGGAGTACCCTTCAAATATTTTAATATTCACTTTACAGCAATGTAATGCGATTGCTTTGGCTCTGCTTGAAATCTAGCACACATACAGACAACAAACATGATGTCTGGTCTGCTAGCAGTTAAGTATAGCAAAGATCCTATTATACCACGATAAAAAGATACCTCAATGGCAGATCCAGCTTCGTCTTTATCGAGTTTGATTGTTGAACTCATCGGGGTCGCTGCTGCTAAACTGTTTTCCATTCCAAATTTCTTCAGCAATTCTTTTGTGTATTTCTCCTGGTTAATGAAAATTCCATTTTCCAGCTGGCGAACTTGTAAGCCTAAGAAGAATGTCAGCTCCCCCATCATGCTCATCTCAAACTTATCCTGCATTAATTTAGAAAACTTCTTGCACAGTTTGGGATTATTTGACCCAAAAATAATATCATCAACATATATTTGAACAAGCAAGACATGATTATCCTTAGCAAATTTAAACAACGTCTTATCTACTGTGCCTATTGTGAATTGATGCTCAAGCAGGAACTTAGTGAGTGTGTCATACCAGGCTCTGGGTGCTTGCTTCAACCCATATAGAGCCTTGTCCAGTTTGTAAACAAACTCTGGATTTGTATGATCAACGAAGCCAGGAGGTTGTGCAACGTACACTTCCTCTGTCAAGACGCCATTCAAAAAAGCACTCTTGACATCCATCTGAAAGACTTTAAAGTCTTTATATGCAGCATATGCAAGGAACATTCTAATGGCTTCTAATCTAGCTACTGGTGCAAAGGTTTCATCAAAATCTATCCCTTCCATCTGCCTAAAGCCTTGCGCTACCAGCCTAGCTTTGTTTCTAGTTACTATGCCATCTTCATTCAGTTTATTTCTAAAGACCCAACGAGTACCTATGACTGAATGATTTTTAGGTCTAGGTACAAGTTGCCAAACATTATTACGCAGATCTGTTGGAACAAGATCTGTTGGAGCTGCATTTGTTTGCGTGGTGATTACTTCTGCTCCTGCTGTCGTCAGATCTTGTGGAACAATATTGTTTTGTGTGTCCACGATTTGTTGTTCTTCAGCTTTATATCTTTGTGGCAACACGTCATCCTCAGATTCTTCAAGACTTGTTGATTCCAGACGTGTGCACAAAGTCGTGTATGCTTGCAGCTGAATTTGATTTGAAACTTGTCTCATCGAACACAACATGAGCAGATTCTTCAACAGTGAGACTCTTGATATTGAATTCCCGATATTCTTTGCTGACAGCAGAATAACCTAAGAATATTCCTGCATCAGATTTAGGTTCAAATGCTGTTAGGTGCTTCTTGCCATTGTTGTGAATGAAACATCTACACCTAAACACCCTGAAGTATGATATATCAGGTTTCTTGCTATGCCAGATATCATATGGGGTCTTATCGTGCATCCTATTAATCATAGATCTGTTTTGAGTGTGTGCTGTATTGACTGCTTCTGCACAAAATTTTTGAGAAATACCAGAATAAGCAATCATAGATCTAGCAGCCTCTTTAATAGTGCGGTTTCTCCTTTCAGCTAACCCGTTTTGCTGAGGAGTTCTAGCTGCTGAAAGCTCATGCTTTATTCCTAAATCTTCCAATTAAGAAGTTAATTTAAAATTTAGAAATTCAGTACCGCGATCACTTCTTATCCGGTTGACTGAACAAGACTTGTCATATTGCAAACGTTTTAAAAGTTTTATCAGCTGGTCGGCGGTTTCAGATTTTGCTTTTAAAATTAACACCCAAGTATATTTTGAAAAATCATCAACAATTGCAAGGGTGTATGACATTCCCCCTAAGCTCGTGACTGAAATAGGACCAAAGAGATCCATATGCAAGAGCTCAAGGCAACGGGTGGAACATTTTCCGCCTTAGTTTTTGAAAGTGGATTTTATTTGTTTTCCCAGCTGACAAGCTGCACAAATCCTGTCCTTTGAAAAACTGATTTTTGGCAGACAAGAAACCAAATCATGTTGACTCAATTTAGCAATTGTTTTGAAATGCAAATGATTCATTCTCTGGTGCCACAACCAGCTCTTGGAAGAGCCAGCTGCGAGGCACAATTGTTCAGGTTCCTGCAGATCTGACCAGTCGATAATGTAGGTATTCCCCGAACGTTTTCCTACCAACACAGTCATACCACTAGGACTCTGAACCGTGCATGTGTGTTGTTGAAACTTGACTATGTAACCTTTGTCACATAGTTGACTAATACTAATCAAATTATATTTAAGATTATCAACAATAAGTACATCAGCAATTGAAATGTTACCGTGGATAAGCTTACCCTTACCCACAGTGTTACCAGATGCATTGTCGCCAAAAACAATTTTAGCTCCTTTGTGTGGAATCACGTCTGTTAATAGCTTTCTATTTCCTATCATGTGTCTTGCACAGCCACTATCCAGGTACCACAATGTTGTTTCAGCTGCTGCTTTGTACCTGTTATCCTGCAATCAAACAAGCAGATTTTGGTACCCAATTTTACTTGGGTCTAGATTGGATAGCCCTTTCGGGACCCAAACTTGAATTATCCTTACGGTCTTTCCAGTGTGTGGGTCCACAAAAGTCTGTGCAAAATTGTGAGATCTATTGAGTCTTGGTTTCACATTTTGACCATATGAATCTCTCCTTGGCTGAGTCTTCTTCCAACCGGTTTTTACCTTCTTCGAGTTACGCCACGACTGGTTAGAAACAAACGGTTTTTGACCAGCTTTCGCTTTGTCTTTGTCCAGTCTGTTCTTTAGCCAGTTAGGCTTGAAACTTTCAGGTTTTGAAAAGCCGATACCAGCTTTTCCATTATCGCTCAGCTTTGGAGAGTTCTGATCATCATATTTCATCGACTCAAGGCAGTTATATATCATTTCAGCTTTGACAAAGCTCATTTTATTGAACTTGTCATAGGCTGGTCGTGATTGAGTACTTGTCTCTCCTTCACTGAACTCACTACTATTGAATCCCACACCAGTCTTATCATTGGCTAGTTTTTGATTCTCGTTCAGTTTGTGAAGAACTCGAGAAGAATGATTCCAGGCGCTCACCATTTGATTCAATGCTTCAATTTCAGCTTTGAGCTCACTGGTCTCATCTTTCAGCATCTCATTCTCAGCTTGTAGCTTACTCAACTCAGTCTTTAAAATGTCAATATCCTCAAACTCATCAGAATTTGATTCAATCGAACTACTCTTTAGACTCATGTTTTCAGCTTTAGCTTCCTCGAATGAGTGAGAAAGCTTCCTGTACTCTTTGACCATGTCATTTAGTGGTGTGACAAGGTCATCACGTATAAATTCAACATTCGAAAAATCAAATACCTCATCATCGTCTGTTTGGTCAGCCATGAGACAATGAACTTCCTCCTGTTCACTGTCACTTGAAGATGAACTGCTGGATGAAGATTCTGAATCACTATCTGCCCAGTTCTTGGTGCTTTCCTCAGCCACCAACACCTTGCGGTCATGCTTGCGACTGAGTCTTTTGTTGCTGCTGGTCTTCATCCTTCTGTCGTTCGATCTTTCTTTGAATTTGTCCTTGGATTTGTCCTTGGACCTATCAACATTTCTTTCATTATCTTCCTCATCACGTCTGTATCGCTCTTCTTTCCTATATCGATCGTCAGTTCTTCTATCATCTCGCTTGTATCTATCGTCTCTCTTGGGTCTGTTGCAATCAGCAGCGAAATGCCCTGGACGATCACAGTTATAACATATTAAATCAGAAGTAGCTTTATCAGATTTATTAGAACTATTATAAGGAGAGGAAGGGTGAAAGGATTTTCTCATGAATTTCCCAAACTTCTTTGCGAAGAGGGACATAACATCGTCGCTGAGCTGGTCAGCAGACTTGCTGGTGCTAGGAGAGCACGGTTCAGCAGTTGTAGCAGCAAGAGCTTTTGTCGGCTGGGAGGTTGATGGACCAGCTTTTGATCTTGTTTCCAGTTCGAACTCATATGCTTTGAGGTTGGCAAACAGATCATGAAGCTCCAGCTTGTTTAGATCCTTGGACTCTCGCATTGCCATAGTCTTTACATCCCATTCCTTTGGCAGTGCCCTCATCACTTTCAGCGCCAGTTCATGGTTGCTGTATTCTTTGCCAAGACTATTCAGCTCGATCACCACAGCACTGAAACGCTCGTCAAACTACGCCATTGTCTCTCCATCTTTCATTTTGATCGCCTCATACTTCTGCTGGGCCACAGTAAGTTTGTTTTCTTTGGTTTCATTATTTCCTTCGCTGATCTGGGTCAGCTTTTCCCATATTTCTTTAGCAGTGGCACAGTTCTTGATCTTGCTGAACATATTCTTGTCCTTGTCCAGCGTTTGAATAGTATATATTTTGTCCACGTTGTCCAGATTCGCCTTTTTCTTGTCTTCATTGGTATATTCATGTCTGCCTTTGGAAGAAACTGAGGCTCGCCACTTGTTACAGCAACTGCCAGATTCGGTTTCATAATCTTCAGCGGTCCTTCTGTGATGACATACCACATGTCATCATCCATGGCTGCTAGATGCGCTTGCATCCTAATCTTCCAGTCATCGTACTCTTCCCTCGAAAATAAAGGAATTTTGTTGTGTGAGATAGACATGTTCATATATAAAGAAGCACGAAACAATGACTGTTCAATAACTGAGATTGCCTGCTCTGATACCACTTGATGGTCCCAGAAATAGGATCACTAAGTAAATAGGAGTTAAGAAGGGGAGGGGGGTTGAATGAACTCCTTCGATTTTTCTATTTCAAAACTCTTTTTAAAATGTTTTGGATCTCAGTTTTATGCAAACTTCTCAGCCAACAATATTTGTGCGGAAAAAGGCCGATTGGTTTGTGAACAGTAAATAACAAGCAATAATAAATAAATGCTGTACGTAAAAGATAGAGTCAGGAATTTTTTTCTGGAAGTTCGGACTTCAATGTCCTACGTCTCCCCTTCTTCCTCCTCGGAAGGTATCACTAGAAGATTTGATGGAAGTAGGCCTTCTACAAACACCCGATCCCAAAGCCAACATCTATGAGAACTCCTAGTACTTCACAACACTCCACGCAGACGCAGCTGCTGGTTTTTACAACTTTTATTTGTTTTTCGAACTTCTTAACAAAGACAGTTCGTTACAGACTCAATAGAATATGACAATGAATACAATATATGAGTACTGTAAAATTCTCTGGTTTCTAAAACAAAGAAACTCGATGATTCAACATGATGAACTAGAGAATGGACTCGAAGGATTTATCTCTGAAAATCAACACTTGAATGTTCTTCGAGTCTTGTGAGCTTTTTGAGTGATTTCAACAGAGAGTAAGCTCTAGAGAAAGTTTGACAGCGTGACCGCAATAGGTTAATGGCGAAGGATATTTTCTTCAACACTTCTGCTGATATATATAGGCTTCGATTGTAACGGTCACAAAGTTCTCCAAGGAAAATAAATCCCGTTTGAATTGCTGCCAAAATTGTACACGATAAATCCTGCTCCACTACAAGGTAAATTGCTCATTGACAGAGCCAATTTGTCTTCTTTCCATTTTTGTGCAAACACTCCTCTGTAAATTGTACTATTTGTGTACTATGTACCCAAAATAATAGTGACGTTGTCTCCTTAATTCCAGGCATATGTACGATCTCAATCTCCACCATTGATTCTTTCCATTTTGAATAAATGATCGTGTTTTAATCAGTTCATCGCTTGCGCCTGAAATTTCTTCAATTTTCATCGTTGTTTAAGAAGACGTCGCTGTTACAGCTGAAAAGATAAATACATTGAAGAACTTGCAACAGCTGAGTGCTTTTAACACTTGAGTTATTCCAACAGCTGAATGTAAGAGGAAATCTGAAATATCCCCCTTTATGTAGAAGAGCGATGTATATGAACACTGCGTAACTGTAGCTTCCTGCTAAATGTGATGTCACTGCTGATGACATCATCTATGCTTAGCGCTCCAGCTGCTTTCTTCATCTGCTGATTGTGATGACATCACTGCTGATGTCATCATCGCTGATTCCAGATCTTGCACTTCTTGATAACTGCTGATTGTGATGACATCATCCTTGCTGCTCATTGCTTCCTCCAGAATATATGCTGACGTCATCACTGCTGATTCTCGATTTCTTTTCGCTTCAATCCAACAGCTGATTTCTTCTACTTCTGGACATTGTAGCTGCCTGCTGACTCTTCTCTTAAAGAAAACATCTGCTGAAATAATGCTTATGCTGATTTCTCTAAAGGATACTTCTGCTGAATTGTCTAAGCCAATCAATACGCCGTCGTTTCAACTTATCCAAACGCTGTCGTTTCGCATTCTCCAACGACATATACTAAGCAACTGCTGATTCTATTGAAGAATTCTTTTCAACTGCTGATAAATAACTGTGCATTCCAACGACGTCGTTCCAACTTACTTGAACGCTGTCGTTTAGTACTCCTTAGCAAAACACGTTAAAACTCAAATATGTACCATCTGCTGATTTCCAACGAATACTCCAACTGCTGAAATATCACTTGTTGATTGATAAATGTTCTCCTATTAGATGCGACAACTGATTATCCAAAAGCAACTTGTCTTATTTTTGTTATCACCAAAACTAATAAATTTTATCCTAACAGGATGATCGAGAGCCGTGCCCAATGTGTTAGGTGTATGCTTTAGGTTTTGCGATTTCGGTTGTTATATATTATTGAGTATCATTTTATAAAGTGCTGTTTGTGGCCCGTTCCCACCCCTTAAAATTGTATCCCTTATGTGTCATGGAAATTTAATTGTAAATTACTAGACTTAGTGGGAGGACATTTGAAGATGGTGGGCTGATGACGATCAAAGATATTGAAGACCGAAGATCTGTAGAACCGGAAGCAATTGTAATAAGATTGCATTGCATATTGCATTCACATAGGATTGGACCCAGGTCCGTGATTGGCAACCACGGACCGCATAGCTCTCGCGATCGATCATCCCAAAGTTATTAATATATTTGAT
Source organism: Dorcoceras hygrometricum (assembly GCA_001598015.1). NCBI lineage: Eukaryota > Viridiplantae > Streptophyta > Magnoliopsida > Lamiales > Gesneriaceae > Dorcoceras > Dorcoceras hygrometricum. The sequence continues at coordinate 276,524 of KQ995696.1, forward strand.
ATATGTTATGTTGAATACGCATGTTTTAAATTTTGATTTAAAATTGCATGAGACCAAATTTTTCGAAAATAAAATCCCTCGTTTTAAATACGATTTAAAACTAAAATCAAGATTAAAAGTTTATTCGATAAACTAAAGGGAATTTAAATCTGTTTAAATACCCCTACCTTCCATCAACAATGGGTGTACGCCGATGCTACCCGCATACATGGCCCGGCTCATATTATTGAGGGGGTTATGTATGCCGGAAAGCTGTCCACGCCATTGACAATTGTTGTGAGTCGGTTGGAACTCCCTTTAACGTTGGCTCATATTATTGGGGACGTTAAGGGGACCGTCCTTCACGACTCAACATTGATGGGTCATCTTGACACGTGATAGTAAACGGCGTCATATTATTGGGCCCTTAATGGACGTGAGGTGAATACATGAAGGTTGCACCGATTGAAATTGGAAACTACCTTTTGGGGGTCATGGTTGGCTGATATTATCGGGACCATGATCGCTTGATTGGGCTCCATGTACCCACTAAGGAAACTTGCTTTCCCGATTTTATTAGAGGGTGGTGAAATCGTTAAAATAGTGGGAGGGTAATTCATAAAACTTAACGACCTTGTTTCATGTCTTAGCGTTATTTCATATATAGTTAGTAATGTATGTCTGTTTTCTTTTCAGTATAACTGCTTACAAAATGTCTTCGATCAAAAACCCACTCGCTGCTATACTGGATAGCAACAAGTTCACCGGTCTGAACTACCAAGACTGGCTTCGAAACCTCAACATTGTGTTGGCTTCGGAGAAACTTCTCTATACGATAGAGAAGAGCCCTCCGAAGGAAGCCCCTGCCGATATCAGCCCTGAGGAGCTGGTTACGCTTAAACAATGGTGGGACGACGAGCTTAAGACTCGATGCTATGTGATGGCATCGATGTCCAACGAAATGCAACGGCGCTTTGAGAAGACAAAGTATGCTGCTGACATACTCTTTCATCTCAAAGAACTGTATGGGGAGAACTCTCGACATGAGAGGTTCACCGCTGTCAAGGAGCTTATGACGAGCCGCATGCGTGATGGGACTTCGGTCCGCGAGCATGGGGTTCGTATGATTGGGCTCGTTGAAAAGCTGTCGGGCATTGATATCACACTTCCACATGAGCTGTCTGTGGATGTTCTTCTCCTCTCGCTACCCGCTGCATTCGACCCCTTTGTGGTCAACTTCAACATGAACAAGCTGGCAGCCACCCTCGAAGAGGTGGTTAACATGCTGGTCGTGTTTGAGGGAACCATAAAGAAGGACAAGCCCGTCCTCCTCATGGGCTCTTCTTCCTCTGCAAAGAAGGGGCCCAAACGCAAGGGTAAGAAGCGTTCTGCCCCTGCGAAGGAGGAAAAGCCCACTAAGAAGCCAAAGGCAAAGGCTTCCAAGCCAAACAAGTCCGAGGATGTTTGCCACCACTGCCACAAGCCTGGGCATTGGAGGAGGAACTGCAAGGAGTACCTCGAGCAGTTGCGAACTGCAAAAGGTATGTTCTATATCGAAATAAATATGTCTCTTAATTCGACTTCTTGGGTACTTGATACCGGATGTGGATCTAATATCTGCAATGATTTGCAGGTGATGACAAGAAGCCGCCGTCTTAGAGAGGGTGAGACCCACTTGAGGCTGGGCAATGGAGCAAGAGTTGGTGCAGTAGCTATAGGAGATGTTTATTTATCTCTGTCTTCTGATTTTAAGTTGTTATTAAGAAACGTTTTATTTGTTCCCGAATTAATAAAGAACATTATTTCTGTTTCTATGCTTGATAGTGATGGATATTCTTGTATGTTTGCTAATTCGATTTGCAATATTTACAAGAATGAATGTTTGATTGGTTTTGGGGAACGCGAAAACGATCTATACACCTTAAAATTAAAACCAGTTCCAACTCGCGATTGGAAACACATACAACAACAATTAAAAGGAAAAACGATAGCTTAAACCCAGCACAACTTTGGCATGCCAGGCTAGGTCATATTTCTTTAAGTAGGATGAACAAGTTAGTTAGGAGTGATATGTTTGATCTGTCAGACATTAACTCCCTACCGACTTGTGAGTCCTGTCTCAAAGGAAAGATGACTAAGCAACCCTTCAAGGGCAAGGGTGAGCGTGCTCAAGGCCTATTGGATTTGATCCATACTGATGTGTGTGGTCCATTTAGTATTGGTACTAAATACGGTCACACATACTTCATCACCTTTACCGACGATTACTCTAGGTATGAGTACTTGTACTTAATGAAGCACAAGTCTGAATCCTTTGAAAGGTGCAAAGAATTCAAGGGTGAAGTAGAAAATCAATTAGGCAAGAGTATTAAAGCACTTCGATCCGATCGAGGTGGTGAATAATTAAGTGCTGAGTTTCAAGACTATCTTAAAGAGAATGGGATTCTCTCACAGTGGACCCCTCCGGCCACACCACAGCTCAATGGTGTAGCGGAGCATCGTAATCGAACCTTGATGGACATGGTTCAATCTATGATGAGCTTCACTGAGCTTCCTACCTCGTTTTGGGGCTATGCGCTTGAAACGGTGGTAATGTTGTTGAACAATGTCCACACCAAGGCAATGGATAAGACTCCATATGAGATATGGATGGGTAAACCACCCAAATACTCATACATGAGAATTTGGGGATGTCCTGCTTACGTGAAGCAGACAGTGGGAGATAAGCTGGATACGAGATACATCTTATGTTACTTTGTTGGGTATCCAAATAATTCCATTGGATACTACTTCTACTATCCGAACGAAACAAAAGTGTTTGTTTCTAGGAATGCCACCTTCATGGAAAGGGAATTTCTACTTGATAGAAAGGGCAGAATAGTAGAACTCGAAGAGGTTTGAGAACCAACTGAAGTACCAAGTGAATCTCCTGCACCTCCAGAGCCAGTACCAGAAATGGTCGCACCTAGGAGATCCGAAAGGGTTCCTAGGGCTCCTGAGGGATATGGTTTTCTCCTTGAAGATGATCAAGGTGATCAAGTTGTTGGATCTGATCCAAGAACTTTCAAGGAGGCAATTTCCGATGCTGATTCCAATTTTTGGCTTGAAGCAATGCAGTCTGAGTTTGACTCAATGCATGAGAACCAAGTTTGGACTCTTGTTAATCCTCCCGAAGGAATTGATCCTATTGGATGCAAATGGGTATACAAGAGGAAACTTGGGCCTGATGGTAAGGTAATGACCTACAAGGCACAACTGGTCGCGAAAGGTTACACTCAAAGGCAAGGTGTTGACTATGATGAAACTTTTTCACCAGTCGCAATGTTCAAGTCAATTAGAATCTTGTTAGCCATAGCCGCATGGTACGACTATGAGATATGGCAAATGGATGTGAAAACTGCGTTCCTTAATGGAAACATTAAGGAAGAGATCTATATGACGCAGCCTGAGGGTTTCACATCTGTAGGAAGTGAGCATAAGGTATGTAAACTTCATAGATCGATCTACGGTCTCAAACAAGCATCGAGGAGTTGTAACCTGAGATTCGATGAAACAATTAAGGAATTTGGTTTCATCAAGAATCCCGAGGAGCCATGTGTATATAAGAAGGTAGTTAAAAGCGCTGTGACATTCCTTGTACTTTACGTTGATGACATTCTACTAATTGGGAATGATGTAGGAATGCTGCAGTCAACTAAAGTATGGTTCTCTAGTAGATTCTCGATGAAGGACATGGGTGAAGCATCCTATATTCTTGGAATACAGATCTATCGGGATAGATCGAAACGGATGCTCGGACTCACCCAAGCCACCTACATCGATACCATACTTAAGAGGTTCTCTATGTAAGAGTCCAAGAGAGGACACCTACCTATGAGCCACGGGGTCACTCTATCTAAGTCTATGTGTCCGAAGACTGATGAGGAGATAGAGAGTATGGCACGTGTGCCATATGCCTCGGCGATAGGTAGTATTATGTATGACATGATCTCAACTAGACCAGATGTCGCATATGCTCTGAGTGTCACGAGCCGCTACCAGGCCAACCCCGGCCAATTGCATTGGAAGGCCGTGAAAGATATTCTTAAGTACTTGCGAAGGACTAAGAATATGTTCATGGTCTATGGGGACGGTGAACTGAAATTGGAAGGCTACACTGATTCTAGCTTCCAGTGTGACGTGGATGATTCGAAGTCTACCTCTGGATTTGTATTCATGCTCAATGGTGGTGCTGTCTCGTGGAAGAGTTCCAAGCAAGACACCATCGCGGATTCAACCACTGGGGCTGAGTACATTGCAACATCAGCTGCTGCTAAGGAGGCGGTTTGGATAAGGAATTTCATCCAAGAGTTGGGCGTCATTCCTGATGGAGTTGGTCCAGTCCCGGTGTACTGCGACAACACGGGTGCCGTTGCGCAAGCAAAGGAGCCTAGGTCTCACCAAAGATCCAAACATATACTGAGGAATACCACATAATCCGAGATATTTTGGCTAGAGGTGACATAGCAGTTGAGAGAGTCGCCTCTGCGGACAACATTGCTGATCCACTTACGAAGCCATTGCCAGGACCGTTGTTTGAAAAACATCACGAAACAATGGGACTGCGCTTGATGAGTAGTTGGCTATAGGGCAAGTGGGAGATTGTTAGAGTAGATGCCCAACTAGCCAACTTGTGGCGTGTGGGTTTTATAGACTCTTGTATGAAACGATCTTTATATATGATATTCGTATTTATTTATGGCATTCTTTATTTTCATTATGTTTATAATGTTAGCAATTGTGTTGGATAAAGACCTAGAATACACCACAGTGTATGTTAGATGTGATAGTGGATATGATGGCTATCATGAAACACATCTAATAGTCACTGTGTATTCTGAATTCGTTCCTTGTCGATTGGGCCGTCAAAATGAGGATAAGGCCACCCGAGCTTGAGACTAGCATCTGCGATGCGAAGTACCATGTTTCATTGGTAGGGAACATTGTGATGTTCTGATGTTGGATCTGTTTTTACAGATCCTAATTAAGTTTTGAATTACACAAAACCCATTGTTGTTATTCTAACAATTCTACTCTAAGTGCGCAGATTTCAGGTCGAAGAATAAGTTCAGCAGTTAGTTCACAATATATGTTCAACAGTTGGTTTGGTGCTTTCATGGATCGAGAGCTGGATTAGCAATGGAGACGTCCAAAGCTGATTCACCTGTTCGTAATCAGGCGTAGGCCAAAGTTAAATCAGCTGGAGCATAATAATTTAGCAGATGATGAAGATCAGCTGCAAGCGCTAAAGAGCAAAGTGAACTAGCTGGTACGTGAATAGAGAGCTCGCTGAAGATTCAGTTCCAGATGATGAAGATCAGCTGGAGGCGCAAGATTGGAAGCAATTATAAGTACTGCTGATGAATCTATCAGTAGTCGCGTTTATAAGTACTGTTAATGAATCTATTAACAGTCGCCTTTCAAGAAGCTGGATGATTAGCGTGTTGGATCTGTTTTTACAGATCCTAATTAAGTTTTGAATTACACAAAACCCATTGTTGTTATTCTAACAATTCTACTCTAAGTGCGCAGATTTCAGGTCGAAGAATAAGTTCAGCAGTTAGTTCACAATATATGTTCAACAGTTGGTTTGGTGCTTTCATGGATCGAGAGCTGGATTAGCAATGGAGACGTCCAAAGCTGATTCACCTGTTCGTAATCAGGCGTAGGCCAAAGTTGAACCAGCTGGAGCATAATAATCTAGCAGATGATGAAGATCAGCTGCAAGCGCTAAAAAGCAAAGTGAACTAGCTGGTACGTGAATAGAGAACTCGCTGAAGACTTAGTTCCAGATGATGAAGATCAGCTGGAGGCGCAAGAAAGGAAGCATTTATAAGTACTGCTGATGAATCTATCAGTAGTCGCGTTTATAAGTACTGTTAATGAATCTATTAACAGTCGCCTTCCAAGAAGCGTAGATGGAGCTGGAACGAAGAAGTTCAGCAGGAAGCTACAGTTGAAGATTCAGCAGATGAGAAGAAGCGCTTATTATGGAATGAGCTGTGATGACATCAGCCTTGATGTCATCACAATCAGCAGAAGAAGTTGAGTGCAAAGGCTGAAGCGACGTCGTGTTGAGATTCAGCAGATAGAGAAAAGCATGAGAGAAGAAGCGACGTCGTATGGAGATTCAGCAGATGGATTAGTTGTTGATGACGTCATCGGTGACGTCATCCAGTCGCAAGAATCAGCAGGTAGCTTGCTTTCCAGTCGCAAGAGGAAGCGACGTCGTAGAGGAGATCCAGTCGCAAGCTACAGTGCAATCAGCAGATGCTATTTGAAGATAGCAAAACGATGTCGTTTACATAAGTTGATACGACAGCGTTTTGCTATTGCGATAAATAATTCAGCAGGAAGACTTTGCGTTGTTATTTCAGCAGATGAAGCTACAGTGATCCAGTCGCAACGCAAAGATATTCAGTCGAGGATTTCCAGACGCTGTATTTGATGAACCAGTCGCAAGCAACAGCAGCTTTCAGTCGAGAGCTTATTTGTATCAGCTGTTGCTACGCTTCCAGTCGTTGTGAAATCCAGTCGCTAGAAGAGAAGAAGCAAAGTGCAGCAGTCGTTGTATCAAATCAGCAGCGAAGCAGTTGACAACTTACTCAAAGATGTTTGTCAACTGCTGAGCTTAATTCAAAATGAAGAAAGCGACAGTAGCCTGCAAAAGTAAAGGACGCAAGTACTGTTCTTGTGTCGGTACTTTTCAGAGGAGCGTTGCACAATTATGGAAAGAAGACAAGATAGCCTTCTGGAGCAATGAAGAGATTTGGAAGCTTTCCAACGGGAAGATATTTCAGCAGAGGCTATATATATTGGAGGCGACGCCCTTTGAAAGACAGTTCTGCGGAGTGAACGAGACGCTATGCGTTCGTTCAGTTGGTGTAACTACAATACTGTGGGAAATATTCATTGATTACACAGTGCACCAACAGAGGGAAAATAATCTGAAGTGAAGCTGTCAACTAATCATTCGAGAGAGAGTTTCATTGCAGTTGACAGTGTAGCTAGAATTAGCTTGTTAGAGCACGTTTTGCATTCTGTGTGAGAAAAACAGAGAGATGAGAGCTTAAATGTATCAATCTCACACACCCGGATTCATTCACAACTGTTTGTGAATGAATCTCGAAATATGTTCACAGATCCCGTCCAAGCATGAAGACGTTAAACTCTTGTGTATGTAGTTAGTCACACAGTTGCGGCTGATGTGCAGTTATGAAGTAGTGGATCCTTCCGAGGTGGAAGAAGGGGAGATGTAGGATGTTGATATCCGAACTTCCATAAACAAATATGCTTTGTATCGTGCTCTGTTATTCATTCAGCAGTCTTAAAATATTAGGATTCAGTTCTGGTATTTTCCGCATGATTTTTAAATCATACCAGATCGGTTTCCGGTGCTCTCTTTGTGATTTTAAATGTTCAAGAACAAACGAGCTATTGCAGCTCAAGTTTGTATCAGCAGCGCAAAATTGCTTTGAATGGTTTTTAACAAAAAGCGCGTCTGCTGATCTTTCTTATTGATCCTAATTTCTAAACGGACCAACATCTGAGCATGCAGATGGATAGTGACCTGGTGATCTATCGAACTACCCTCGTTTGGACTTTTCAAGTGGTTACCATTTGTCGAGTGGAAAAGTCCGAGGTCTTGGTTGTACTGATTAGTCCTCACTACTCGAAACGTCATTGAGACTCTACATGATAGGCGTCTCACTTTGACCCGTTTGCCGACTCACTTGGGGTCATTAGGCGGCAGGATTGGGTGAGGTCCCGATGCATGTAGGAGTCGATGCTTCGTTGTCGAGGATTCACCGCTCGCTTACATGCGTGGACATCCTATGCTATCTGAGGAGATAATAGTGTATAAATCTCTGGCCAGAGTACTAGAGGTGTTTTAGGTAAATGGGTTTACCTAGTAACACTCGCGATGTCACTATTTGATCTCCAAGATATATGCATAGCTATCGGATCTCTAGCGACTCTCGATTTACCAATGGTCGTTGATCTGATCGGGATATATGTGTTGAAAGGACCGTACTGTATGCTAACCACGACCAACTGATTCTTGCAGGCACTATCAGTAATACCTAGGGGATCATGGCGCGATGTTGCTAGGCGCTTTATCATGATCCGTTGGGCAAGTCCGAAATTGTGATTTCGGAGCCACAATGGTTGTGGGCCCACGGCTAGCTGTATCCCTGAACCATTGAGGGTCACACAAGTACTGGACTCATGATGTTATTTTTTGCAGTCGTTTTAACGAATGTTGAGATGTTATTTTTAATGCTTAAGTTATGGTTTTATGTATAGCTTTCATTATATGTATATTCCACATCGGCTTTCAAAAAAAATAAAAATATTTTCTAGAGGTTTAGTATGTTTTAGTTTCCTCCACCTATGGACCATCAAGAGCCCTCCTAGGATCCCTATGAACCACCTCCAAGTCCCTTCAACAGCCCCTTGGCCGAATACATGCAAGAAACCATCGAAAATAAAATGGGGTTTCATGAGTTGTGCATGGATCATGAACAAAGGTGCATAGATATGAAATAAACACATATAATTCATGCATATTTTCATTAAACAGATTAATATGACTTAAATGGTGAGCAAACGAAAAGATATTACATGTCTGGTTCGTAGAGAAGGTAGATTTGCGAGATAAAAACGTGTGGGATGCGAGATCGGGGCACGGCCGCCTTTGGATCACAAAACTTGACCAATTTTCAAAACTTTGAGTGCTTGAGGGGAGGAGGAGGACGGATAATGGAGATGGAGGCTAGGTTTTGGATTAAAGTTTGTGTTTTGGAAATAATGGGGTGACAAGTTTGACCCCTAAAGATGTAATTAAGAAAAGAAAATGATTTTGACAGGTTTTCCCCTCCATTAGTTAAAAATCTAATTAAAATTCATAACTTGGCTTTAGAAATATCAAATTTTCGAAATCAAGGTCCCCTCATATTTTAAAACACCTTAAAATCTATTAAAACAACCTGTAAAGGCGAAAAATTGGTTCCCATAAAAAATAATAATAAAAGCCCCAAATTTTCAGAAACAGTTGCTTAAAATAATAAATTTATTCTTAAAATCTAAGAACTTAAAAATCTTAAATTATTTTCCTTCCGATCGTCCCTAGTCTCGTCCACGCGTCCGTAACTCAAACAGGCTGAAAAACAAGACATGCATATCATGCAACATAAAATCATAACAAAATCACATAAAATGGCATGTAATCATCTAAATTTACTTTCCCCCTAGTCATGTACTCATTTGTACGTAGTCAGGAATTTCTAGCGTTACAACTCTCCCCCTTATAGGAATTTCGTCTCCGAAATTGAGTACGTACCAAATAGCTCCGGGTAGAGCGTCCGCATATCGGCCTCAGTCTCCCAGGTAGCTTCATCCTCCTAGTGATTCTGCCACCGGACCTTGACCATCGGAATACTCCACGCTCTAAGCCTGCGCTCCTCCCGAGCTAGAATCTGCACTGGTCGCTCCTCAGAAGATAAATCCGCCGTCAACTGGAGCGGCTAAAAATCCAACACGTGTGACGGGTTCGGAACATACTTCCGCAGCATCGAGATGTGGAAAACATTATGGACTGCTGATAGGCTGGGTGATAACGCTACTCGGTAAGCCAAGGTACCAACCCTCTCCAAAATCTCGAATGACCCAATAAACCTCGGGCTGAGCTTGCCTCTCCGGCCAAGCGCATCACGCCCTTCATGGGCGATATCCTCACAAATACATGATCTCCAACGGCTAACTCCAGATCTCGTCGACACTGATCGGCATAACTCTTCTGACGACTCTAGGCTGTCCTCATCCTGTCCCGAATCCTCGTGACAATATCTGATGTCTACTGTACTAACTCCGATCCAGTCAGCACTCTCTCTCCAACCTCGTCCTAGTGCACGGGAGATCTGCATCTCCTCCCGTACAGAGCCTCGTATGGAGCCATCCCTATCGATGCCTAAAAGCTGTTGTTGTACGTGAACTCTACCAACGGCAATCTCGAGTCCCACGTACCCTGGAAGTCTTTGACACAAGCTCTCAGCAAATCCTCCAGAATCTGGTGACCCTCTCAGACTGTCCGTCTGTCTGCGGATGAAAAGCTGTACTGAACGACAATCTAGTCCCCAAGGCGGCATGTAAACTCCTCCAAAATGCAGACGTGAATCTGGTGTCTCTGTCAGACACGATATAGACTGGTATGCCATGCATTCTGACCACCTCTCTGATGTAAAGCTCTGCGTACTGCATCAGGGTGAAATTAGTCTTCACCGGTAAGAAATGCGCTGACTTGGCGAGTCTGTTCACAATCACCCATATCGCCGTGTACCCTCTGGGACTCCTGGGCAATCCAACCACAAAATCCATCGTGATATGTTCCCACTTCCACTCAGGAATAGGGAGTGGCTGCAACAACCCTGCCGATCGCTGATGCTCTGCCTTGACCTGCTGACAGTTCAAGCACTCAGACACGAATCTACCAATATCCTTATTCATCCCCGGGCCACCAGTAAAATGTCTGCAAATCTCTGTACATCTCCGTACTCCCTGGGTGAATGGAGTACGTTGATGCATGAGTCTCAGATAAGATCTCGGATCTCAACTGTCCCGTACTCGGCACCCACATACAGCCTCTGAAACGGACTTTCCCATCCTCAACTGTGTACAGACCTCGTCCTTATCCTCATCACACTGTCTCCACTGCTGTAACTGCTCATCGGAGGCTTGCCCCTCTCTGATCCGCTCTCGAAGAGTCGGCTGAATAGTGAGCGCTGCTAAACTCGGTGCACAGCCTCCTGAATAGAACTCCAGACCAAATATCTGAATCTCAGCCTGTAGTGGTCTCTCAACTGACAAGCACGCCACTACTGTAGTCTTTGGGCTCAAATCTTCTGTAACTACATTATCTTTACCCGGATGGTAGCTAATGTCACAGCCATAGTCCTTCACCAACTCTAACCATCTGCCTCATGTTCAGCTCCTTCTGGGTGAAGAAGTACTTGAGGCTCTTCTTGTCGGCGAATATCCGACATTTCTCGCCATACAAATAGTGTCTCCAAATATTCAGAGCAAACACCACTGCTGCAAGCTCCAAATCATGCGTTGGATAGTTCTGCTCATAACTCTTCAGCTGCCTCGATGCGTAAGCAATAACCTTACCACCCTGCATTAGACTGCACCCAAACCTCTCAGAGAAGCATCTGTATAAACCACAAACTCCTCGTGGTCCACTGGCATAGCTAACACTGGTGCTGAAGTAAGGGCCTCTAATAACCTGCCAAGCCCAAGAAACTGCGAATCTCCGCTGCATTCCTTGGAATCCCCCAGTTCTGCACTGCCTCCACCTTTGGTGGGTCAACTGAAATCCCATCTCTCGACACAATATGACCCAAGAATGCCACCTGCTCCAGCCAAAACTCGCACTTGATGAACTTGGCGTAAAATCTGTGCTCTCTCAAAGTCTGCAAGGCTGTCTGAAAGTACTGCCTATGCTCCTCCAAGCTCCTCAAATAGACCAGAATGTCGTCGATGAAAACAATAATGAACTGGTCTAAGTACTGTCTGAATACCCTGTTCATCAGATCCATGAAAATCACTGGGGCATTTTTTAGACCAAATGGCATCACCAAGAACTCGTAGTGGCCATAGCGTGTCCGAAAAGCAGTCATGGATACGTCCTCCTCTCTAACTCTCAGCTAATGATAGCCATATCTCAAATCAATTTTCGAGAACACCGAAGCTGCAACTGATCAAATAAATCCTCTATCCTCGGGAGTGGGTACTTATTCTTCATCGTGACTCTGTTCAGCACCCGGTAGTCAATGCACAATCTCATGCTGCCATCCTTCTTCTTCACAAACAACACTGGCGCGCCCCATGGAGAAAAGCTAGGGCGAATGAACCTCTTATCGAGCAACTCCTGAATCTGCTCCTTAAGCTCCTTCATCTCGGTAGGAGCTAATCGATAAGGTGCCTTAGATATAGGCACTGTACCTGGCATCAACTCAACAGAAAACTCCACCTCACGCTCCGGGGGAACTCCCACTACATCATCAGGGAAGACATCTATGAAATCCCTGACTACCTCCACATCAGATAGGGAAGGACCTGCTGAACCTCCAGAAGCAGTAACACTGGCCAAGAACGCCTGACATCCATGCTCAACTAGCTTCCTGGCCTGAAGGAAAGATATGAATCTGGGCTTCCGCGGCCTCCTAGCTGCCTCAAATAAGAAGGCCTCCTGCCCTGGTGGCCTGATAGACACTGTCCTCCGCTGAAAGTCTATCATTGCTCCAAACTACGACAACCAATCCATGCCTAGGATGAGTTCGAATCCTGACATCGGCAAAACGACCAAATTCGCTCTGACTACTTGATCTGAAACGTCATCGTCAAACCCTGCACGACGCTGGTCATCGTCAACTCCTCTCCTGAAGGAACCGTCACGGCGAGAGCTACACCCATGCTCTCCGAAACAATACCCATCCTCTGTGTGAATGCACTCGAAATAAATGAGTGGGTCGCCCTTGAGTCTAGAAAAGCGAGTGTAGTGACTGTTAGAGTAGATGCCCAACT
>KQ995697.1:27173-49850 GCA_001598015.1 Dorcoceras hygrometricum
CTATGTAAATATACAACCATTGCTACTGATTTAATACAGTACAACCTAATCAAAACGATACAACTTAGACACGAAAAAACGTAGGCCTTGGATAAACACAACGCCACCCATCTGCTGATTTCAAGTTTCACCTGTTGTTCCTCCACCAGTTGTCGTACCTGCACCATTTTAAAAGCTAGTGAGACTAAAGGCTCAGCAAGTAAAATCTGAGTAGCAACAAGTTCATAAAAAGCAGGCAGACATCTGTGCAATTCATATGTTAAGGAACTTCAATATACAATGTCATTTTCGTAAGCATTTCAATGGAGGAAACAGGGGAAGATAGCCCAGCTTCTCATTTCTTTCAATTTCATTTTTCAGTTGATCATGGCATATAAGTTCTATGTGGTCCAATTTGCACTTTGATCAAAATGACTCCCGATATCAGTTTTAGCATATAGCTCATATGAAAGGGCAGTCGACATCTTCGACAACTGCTCACCCTTCTCCTTGGTGACCGTAACTATCTATGCCATAATCTAAAACATCTTTTGTTCCTTAACAAGCTTTTCTTTAAACATTTCTGTAAATCATTGGGTTCTCTCATTTTAAACCTTGCTTCCCATTTTAGAACTTTACTGAGTATCAAATTCAACTTAAGAAACATATCGTTAAGCTGGAACTGGTTGAAAGGAAACCAGTCGCAAAGAATAGTACCAGTCGCAAGACTAATACCTGCTGAAATGAATAGTATCAGTCGCAACAAATAGGAACCAGTCGCAAGACAAGAATCCAGTCGCGAGGTCTTTTAATTAAATATAAAGTGAAACGATGTCGTTGGAGTGATCAGCAGATGGAATAATAAGGCTACCTGCTGATCCTTCTATAACTTAAAGGAACGACGTCGTTAGCACATCAATCAGTCGCAAGGAAAAGTGCTAACACGATTATATGAATGAATAGTACCAGTCGCAAGACTAATACCAGCTGAAATGAACAGTACTTAAAACTACTAAAGCAACTGCTGAATTCTAACAAAGGAAATACAGCTGCTGAATTCAAAATCACAATGCAGCTGCTGATTCCAAATCAAAGGAAAGCTTGCAATATCTAAACAATGATTTCGCTACCAGCCGTCGCCTATTAAACCAGACTTTATACTGATTCAACTAACAACTACTGATTACAAAATCATCAAATTTTGACATTACAACTACAGGAAGAACATTCGTAAACGCTTATAACCATACAGCTGCTGAATCTTAACAAGTAGATACAGCTTGCTGGATACATAACTCAACATTTGTAATATCAAAACAACAACGATGTTATCAGCTGTTGCCTATCAAACCATACCAATGATTCAACCAGCAACTACCAATTACACAGTTATCAAATTCTAATATTACAGCTACTGTAAGAAGAACTTTCATAGCATTTCTGGAAATAAATTCGAATCCTCAGTACATCTACAATTTCATAAACTTTCTGAAAAACATACTGGAAGCATCATAAACATCAAAACATCATTTTCGAACCCATCTTTCCTTCCTTATCATGTCTAAATCATTTCAAACATGGACTTTAAATGTATTCATAACATACAGGCAAGCAGATCCATTAAAACACAATATATGCTTCAAATGGTGTAGAAAAAGATCAGCTTTTACGTGCCTTAATTGAAGCTTTGCAACAACAGCAAATTCCTGCAGAAATCCTCCCTTTGAGCAACGCACGAACTTTTCTTGGAATTTCTTTGAAGAACACTTTAAATCTTTTCTTTGCAAATGATAAAAAATCTTATTTTGAAGACAGGTTTTTATATGAAAGGGATTAGTGGCATGCTACTTGTGAAATCAAGCATGACACACCTTTGAAATTTAGTAAAATTTCCCTCATATCATTTTAATTTGTAAAATACCAAACCTTCTCTTAAAGAAAGCATTTCACCTCCTTAAAACATCTTTTAATAGATTTAGAACCAGCTCGTGCATCGCTACTTGGAGTCACCTGCTGGAATCAGCCGCAGCGCATCTTACCTGCTGAAATCAACAATTCAGCAGATACATAATATTTAAAATTGCCAAAATGGCCCATATGATTTATGAAATGCATAAATATGGTCCTAGGGATTTTGGGGCGTTACATGTAGAGTCTGTTTATATTTGATACTCTCAAATATGAATAATACCACTTGAGTCAATATAACGGAATCTATTACTGAGATGTCTAAAAACTTTAAACTCTGAAAACCTGACCCGATATCTGAATTAACCGACCCGAATACTCAACTGATCCAAATACCCGAATCTGATTCGAAAGCATCGACTCGATAACAGAAATCTATATCTCTGAATACTTAACTCTGCTCAGTTCTGATTAATTCCCAAATAGTCAACACAGATGTCAACGCAACTTAACTCAGAACTCCCGAATCTGAAATCTTCAATACAATGGTATGACATCACGGAATCTGTTATCCTCTGCGAATACTTAAGATCAGTTCTTAGTCTTATTTTGTTATAACAAAACTTATAAATTTTATCTTTACACAGACCACATAAAGCTATCTACCCGATCCCGACAACTCTACTGTTCGCGCACAGACAATAAGCCAGGACACGTGCTGATCGTAAAATTCATAACTAACTCATTCCTTGACCAAATCACTCCTTTCTTGGACCCACTTGACCCTAACTCAATGTGCTATATCTCAGACTCAACCTCGACCATACAAACCACTTAGAACGCTATGTATGACCCCAACATGTCGGCTGGTCGCATGCAGGCACCAATCTAGATCACCCTTCACTTCGACCCTCACAACATCCCACTTCCCTTGACTCCAGGACCCGAAAAAGCCCCGACAGAGACCCAAGACGGACCCTAGACCTTACCGTAGCCACCCTAGAC
Source organism: Dorcoceras hygrometricum (assembly GCA_001598015.1). NCBI lineage: Eukaryota > Viridiplantae > Streptophyta > Magnoliopsida > Lamiales > Gesneriaceae > Dorcoceras > Dorcoceras hygrometricum. The sequence goes on from KQ995697.1 coordinate 30,066, forward strand.
CGACCATTGAGCCCTAAACCTAAACCGACCCCAACAAAGACACTAAATCACATTGGCTCTCTTACCCAAACATCCTTGTAGTATTTCGTTTCCTTGGCATCCATGATATGAATGGATGTAAAAAAATCAGTATTAGCATCAAATATGTATAAAATCATTCAAGAATTCATAAATCACACATCATGCACTACATATTGTTAGGATCGAAGATACGCTTGGGAGTTCAGGGGGGGGGGTGAATGAATTCCTTTGCTAATTTTGATTTGAAAATTTGTTTCAAAAGTTTTACAGCTCGACGCAAACTTCCAGCCGAGTTACCATCTAGGAAGGCTCTCAGTGACTACTGTTGTCTCGTGTAATATAATGATTTTTATGCGGAAATAACACGATTCAATCAGTGAACAAATTAATCAAATGCGTGAATGTAAGAGAAGTAGAGACAAGAGATTTTTTTCTGGAAGATCTGAGCACAGCAGCTTCCAGTCGCTAAATACTCTGTCTCAGCTGTGGACGTTGCAATAGAGGTCTGCTTCTTACTGAACCAGGAAATCAATCGATCTCGTAAGAATTGAAAAGTACCACTTGTGCTTCTACGATCAACTCTACATCCTGCGTAGTCTGTATCACTATAACCGATTATTTGAAAGCCTGAGTCTTTGGTACACCAAAGACCCACATTGGAAGTTCCCTTAAGATATTTCAGTATACTCTTTACAGCAATATAGTGAGATTGCGTTGGCTCCGCTTGAAACCTAGCACACATACAGACAGCAAACATGATGTCTGGTCTACTAGTAGTTAAGTAAAGTAGGGAGCCTATAATACCACGATATAAAGATACCTCAATGGCAGATCCAGCTTCATCTTTGTCTAGCTTGATTGAGGAGCTCATTTGGGTCGCTGCTGCTGAGCAATTGTCCATGCCAAATTTCTTTAGCAGTTCTTAATAATATTTTGCTTGATTGATGAAGATTCCATTGTCAAGCTGTCTCACTTGAAGTCCTAGAAAGAATGTCAGCTCTCCCATCATGCTCATCTCAAACTTGTCCTGCATCAACTTAGAAAATTTCTGGCGCAATTTGGGGTTAGTTGACCCAAATATAATATCATCTACATAAATTTCACTAATAGGACATGATCAGATTTCACAAATTTAAATATCGTCTTATCAACTATCCTATAGTGAAATCATGCTCAATAAGAAACTTAGACAGTGTATCATACCAAGCTCCGGGTGCTTGCTTCAACCCATATAGAGCTTTATCCAATTTATAAACATAATCTGGATATGTATGATTTACGAATCCAGGAGATTGTGAAACATACACTTCCTCTGAGATGCCATTAAGAAATACACTCTTAACATCCATTTGAAAAGCCTTAAAGTCTTTATATGTGGCATATGCTAAGAACACGCGAATGACTTCTAATCGAGCTACAGGTGCAAAGGTTTCATCGAAATCTATACCTTCCATTTGCCTAAAGCCCTGAGAAACTAGTCTAGCTTTGTTCCATGTTACTACTCCATCTTCATTCAGTTTATTCCTAAAGACCCATCTAGTTCCTATCACTAAATGATTAGAAGGTCTAGGTACAAGTTTCCATGCATTATTTCTCTTAAACTGATTGAGTTCTTCTTGCATTGCATCTATCCAGCTTGGGTCTGCTAAGGTTTCTTCTATCAGCTTTGGTTCTATATGCTAAATGAATGCTGAATCAAAGTGATCATGCATTAGCTGGCCTCATGTGCGAATAGGAGAATGAATGTTACCTATGACCTGCTCGGGTGGATGATTTCTATTCCACCGAAGATCAGATCCAATTGGATTTGCTCCTTGTTCTGCTTGGATGTCTGGCGGGATGGTCGCATCTGGATTGTTTGATGTCAATTGATAAGATCCTTGTTCCAGATTTGATCCAGATACCAGTTGAGATGTGCTCGCATTTTGTGCATCAAATGTCACTTGATGTACTATGGGATCTGTTTGTGAAACATCTTGAGCATTGGTCGCTTCAGTTCCAGCAGCTGACACGCTTGATGAGATCTGATCCTGCCCCTGGTCAACGTTAGTCAAATCAGCAACCACTGGGTTACCTGTCAGATCTGTTTGAGCGTTGTTGTGCGGTGTGTCCATCTCTGGTTGCATCTCTGCTGAGTATCTTTGTTGTGGCACGTCTGATTCATCAAGGCTGGATGATTCTAGACGTGTGCACAAATTGTTGAGGCTCGCAGCTGAGTTGGATCTGAATCTTGTCTCATCAAAGACAACGTGTGCTGATTCTTCAACTGTCAGACTTTGATTGTTGAACACAGATATCTTTGCTAACAGCTGAATATCCTAGAATTATACCTGCATCAAATTTAGCATCAAAAGCTGTTAGGTGCTTCTTACCATTATTATGAATGAAACATCTGCACCCGAACACCCTGAAATATGAAATATCAGGTCTCTTGTCATTCCAGATCTCATAATGGGTTTTGTCGTGCAACTTGTTAATCATAGATCTGTTTTGAGTGTAGCAAGCTGTGTTAACTGCTTCTGCCCATAATTTTTGAGAAATGCCGGAATAAGCAATCATAGATCTAGCAGCTTCTTTTAAAGTGCGGTTTCTCCTCTCAACAAGTCCGTTCTGTTGAGGAGTTCTAGCTGTAGAAAGCTCATGCTTTATCCCTATGTCATCCAGATAAGAAGATAATTTTTGATTTAAAACTTCAGTACCACGATCACTTCTTATCCGATTGACTGTACAAGATCTATCATTTTGTAAACGTTTTAAAAGCCGAATCAGTCAGCGGTATTAGATTTTGACTTTAAAAATAGCACCCAAGTAAATTTTGTAAAATCATCAACAACAACTAGGGTGTAGTTCGTTCCCCCTAAGCTCGTTACGGGAATAGGACCAAAGAGATCCATATGTAAAAACTATAAGTTTCGGGAAGAACGTTTACCACCTTTCTTTTTAAAAGTAGAACGAATTTGTTTACCAAGATGACATGCGGCACATATCTTGTCCTTACAAAAATTTATTTTAGGCATACCAGAAACCAGTTCATGCTGACTCAATTTGGCAAGTGTCTTAAAGTTCAAATGATTCATTCGCTGATGCCATAGCCAACTCTTGGAAGAGTCAGCTGCAAGGCAGATCTGTTCAGATCCCATTTGATCTGACCAATTGATTATGTAGGTATTCCCCGATCTTTTACCTACCAATACAGTAAGATCATTTGGACTCTGAACTGTGCAAGTGTGGTGTTGAAAGTTAACTATGTAACCCTTATCACATAGCTGACTTATGCTAATCAAATTATAGCGCAAATTGTCAACGACTAAGAAATCAGATATTGAAATGTTACCGTGGGTAAGCTTACCCTTACCCACAGTGTTACCATGTGAGTTATCACCAAAAACAATCTTCGCTCCTTTGTGAGGAATCACATCTGTTAATAGCTTTGGGTTTTCAGTCATGTGTCGTGCACAGCCACTATCAAGGTACCATATAATTGACTCATCTCCAGCCTTGTACCTGTTGTCCTGCAAACATGAAAACAAATTTTGGTACCCAATTTTACTTGGGTCCAGATCGGATTACCCCTTTTGGGACCCATACTTGAATTACCTTAACAGTTTTCTCAGTATGAAAGTCCATAAGGGTGTGTGCAGAAATATGGTGAGATCTGTTGAGTTTTGGTTTGGTATTTTGACCATTCAGATGGGGCTGAACCATTTTCCATTCAGATTTGACCTTCTGAGAACCACGTCTTTGTTGGTTCTGAACAACGAATTGGATCCAGCTTTCGCCTTTTCCTTGTCAAGTCTGTTCTTTAGCCAAGTAGACTTAGAGTTCTCTGGTCTGACATAGCCAATACCAGCTTTCCCTTTCTGATTCAGTTGCCCTAAGATCTGGTCATCATACCTTACCGACTCGCATGTATCATGTATCTCACTGGTTTGACAAAATTCATCTTTTTGAATTTGTCATATACCAGATTTGATTGAGTACAGGTCTCTCCGTAGCTGCTTTCACCAGCATTGAAACCTAAGCCAGATTTGTCATTAAGTGGATTTTGAGTCTCATGCAACTTGCTTAGAGAAACAGAAGACTGGGTCCAGGAGCTCATTACCAAATTTAACCTTTCGTTTTCTGATTCGAGCTCACAGGATTACTCTCAACAATCATTCTCAGTCTTCATCTTAGTCAACTCGATTTGTAAACTGTTAGTTTCACCAAGTTGAACGGTGCTTGGTTCAACTGAGCTATTTCTCAAATCCATGTTTTCAGCTTTGACTTCCTCAAATGTTTGAGAAAGCTTCTTGTACTCATGGACCATTTCATTAAGTGCGTTGATTAGGTCCTCTCGTGTGAATTCAGTGTTTGTGAAATCAAATACCTCGTCATCAGAAGGTTTATTAGTCATTAGTCAGTGAACTTCCTCCTGTTCACTATCGCTTGATGAAGAGCTACTGGATGAAGAATCGGAATCTGAATCTACGCAGTTTTTGTTGCTCTCTTCTGCAACAAGCACTTTTCTATCATTCTTTCTGTTGGGTCTTTTGTTAGATCTTGTCCTCATCCTTCTTTCTTTTGATCTTTCCTTGGATCTTTCTTCCTTCTTCTCATCCCTTTTAGGTCTGTCCTCCTTCTTTGGCATGTTACAATCTGCAGCAAAGTGACCTGGACGACCACAGTTGTAACAATTCATATCAGTAGATAATTTTTCAGATTTGTTAGCATTATTGTAAGAGAAAGAAGGGTTATAGGATCTTCTCAGAAATTTCCCAAACTTCTTGACGAAGAGGGACATTGCATCATTGCTGAGTTGTTCGGTAGATTTGATCGGTGAGCTTTGTTCAGATGTCGTTGCTGCTAAAGCTTTAGTTGGTTGAGATGTCGACGGTCCAGACTCAGATCTTGTTTCTAATTCAAACTCATACGCCTTCAGATTCACGAACAGATCATGAAGCTCCAATTTGTTTAGGTCCTTAGACTCTCGCATAGCCATCGTCTTTACATCCCACTCCCTGGGCAGAGCTCTCATTACTTTAAGTGCCAACTCTCGGTTGCTGTATTCTTTGCCCAAACTTGTAAGCTCTATCACCACAGCACTGAAACACTCATTGAACTCAGCCTGGTCTCTCCATCTCGTATCTTCATTGGCTCATACTTCTGCTGTGCAACCGTAAGCTTATTCTCCTTGGTATCATCATTTCCCTCACAGATTTGAATCAATTTCTCCCAAAACTCCTTCGCTGTGACACATGTTTTGATTTTTCTGAACATGGTTTTATCCAGCGTCTTATACAGAATATCTCAGGCCACATTGTCCAAGTTTGATTTCTTCTTCTCCTCAGTAGTGTATTCATATCTTCTCTTTTCTACCCATTCTGGTGCTCCAGCAGATATGGCTATAGCAGTGTTTGCCTTCATTATCTTTATGGGTCCATCTGTAATCACTGACCACATATCATCATCTTGTGCCGCCAAGTGTGCTTGCATCCTTATCTTCCAATCATCATAGTCTTCCTTCGAAAACATAGGAATTTTGTTTTGTGAGTTAGACATATTGAAATATATAGAGCGTAAACAACAGACTGTTCAATAACTGAGATGCGCAGGCTCTGATACCAATTGATAGGATCAGTATGAATCGAAAACAGGTTTAGGAGTTCAGAAGGGGGGGGGGTTTGAATGAACTCCTATGGATTTTAATTTTCGAAACCTTAAAACAAATTTTACAAGCGCCCTGCTAAACTCAGATCCGAGTTACCAGATCTGAGGTATCTCAGTCCCAAATCTGATTTCTCGACTAACAAATAATGTGCGGAAAGAAGTCTATTGATCAGTGAACAGTATAAATATAAATGCGATGCAGTAAAGTAAAAGTGCAAGGTTCAGAGTTTGTTTATGGAAGTTCGGATCTGAAGATCCTACGTCTCCCCTTCTTCCTTTGCAGGAAGGTTCCACTAGAAGAATTTGATGCACTAGAAGAATTTTATGCACACAGCTTCTGTCTACACCCAGTCACCGAGCCTCGCTCAGGATGAACTCCTAGAAACTCCAATACACGCAGATACAACTGCTGAAATACAAATAACTTGATTTTTTGGACTGCTTCACACAGCAAGTTCGTTACAGACTCAAAGATGAATATTACAATGAAATGCGATGCTATTGAGTACTGTAGATCTTGTGGTTCTTTTATCAACAAGAACTGTTTACAAATGTAAACCAGAAGATAACTCGAAGGTTAAAACTATGAAGGCTGAACTTGAATGTTCTTCGAGTTTTAATACTGGACTTAGAATATATTTGCAATGAAAGGTTCCAATGAGTATTTGAGAGCTTTTTGGTGACAAAGAATAATCGTTGTGAATCATTGATAGCGGAGAGGAGCAGGATACTTCTTCATTTGAATTCTTCAGCCTTTTATACTCTTTGTCTTCAACGGTCAATAAATGTAGCCAGTAGAGATAAGCTCCTTTGCATATCTTCATCGTATCATAGCATTTAATGCTCCATTAATACCATGCAAAAGGTAAAATACGCTTGTCAGGGCTAAATTGACTTATATTCCAAAGAGGGTAATCATCGTATCAAGTACTCTGCGTACTGTGTAATTTTACCCAAAACTTTGAACTTGTCTCCTTAATTCCAGCCCTTATACGATTAAATAATTACCGTTGATTCTCCTCAAATAATCCTTTTAAAATATCTAAAGATATTCGAAGCTGACATCTGTCTCAATATAGAAAGCTGAGAGTCACTCTCTATATGTATCTTAATCATATCTAAAGTATCTCCGATACTCTGTCATTTCTGAGATGATAGCGACTTCTGAAAGTACACTGTTCCTAAGTCTGCATCAAACAATTCTGATAACACTAAAATCTGATGTACTCTGCTTGCTCTGTAACGATATCTGAAATACTGATATCTGAAGTAACTTGTGTAGAGTCTGTTTATATTTGATACTCTCAAATCTGAATAATACCACTTGAGTCAATATAACGGAATCTATTACTGAGATGTCTGAAAACTTTAAACTTTGAAAACCTGACCCGATATCTGAATTAACCGACCCGAATACTCAACTGATCCAAATACCCGGATCTGATTCGAAAGCATCGACTCGATAACAGAAATCTATATCTCTGAATACTTAACTTTGCTCAGTTCTGATTAATTCCCAAATAGTCAACACAGATGTCAACGCAACTTAACTCAGAACTCCCGAATCTGAAATCTTCAATACAATGGTATGACATCACGGAATCTGTTATCCTCTACGAATACTTAAGATCAGTTCTTAGTCTTATTTTGTTATAACAAAACTTATAAATTTTATCTTTACACAGACCACATAAAGCTATCTACCCGACCCCGACAACTCTACTGTTCGCGCACAGACAATAAGCCAGGACACGTGCTGATCGTAAAATTCATAACTAACTCATTCCTTGACCAAATCACTCCTTTCTTGGACCCACTTGACCCTAACTCAATGTGCTATATCTCAGACTCAACCTCGACCATACAAACCACTTAGAACGCTATGTATGACCCCAACATGTCGGCTGGTCGCATGCAGGCACCAATCTAGATCACCCTTCACTTCGACCCTCACAACAGCCCACTTCCCTTGACTCCAGGACCCGAGAAAGCCCCGACAGAGACCCAAGACGGACCCTAGACCTTACCGTAGCCACCCTAGACCGACCCTTGAGCCCTAAACCTAAACCGACCCCAACAAAGACACTAAATCACATTGGCTCTCTTCCCCAAACATCCTTGTAGTATTTCGTTTCCTTGGCATCCATGATATGAATGGATGTAAAAAAATCAGTATTAGCATCAAATATGTATAAAATAATTTAAGAATTCATAAATCACACATCATGCACTACATATTGTTAGGATCGAAGATACGCTTGGGAGTTCAGGGGGGGGGGGGTGAATGAACTCCTTTGCTAATTTTGATTTGAAAATTTGTTTCAAAAGTTTTACAGCTCGACGCAAACTTCCAGCCGAGTTACCATCTAGGAAGGCTCTCAGTGACTATTGTTGTCTCGTGTAATATAATGATTTTTATGCGGAAATAACACGATTCAATCAGTGAACAAATTAATCAAATGCGTGAATGTAAGAGAAGTAGAGACAAGAGATTTGTTTCTGGAAGTTCGGAGCAAATTCTCCTACGTCTCCCCTTCTTCTTTGATGGGAAAGTTTCCACTAGAATATTTGATTTATACAACCCTTTGTACAAACCCGATTCTGAAACCAGCAGCCACGAGAACTCCTAGCAATACACCAACGAATCCAAACTCATGATCTGGTTCACAATACAATTACTCAGCTCTAAGCTGGTTGTGCTGCTCTAGCACTTCCACACTCTCTGTTTATGATTTACAAAGATAGCTTAACACTACAGAATGTGTAAATAGAATAGTATGTGACACAGAGTTGAATAAAACGTTCTGTGCTTGTGTCACTTTTAGCGAGCTGGTTCAAGAAGAACTCTGTTTTTGTTTGTGAAGGCTGGTTAGCTCGTGTATTCAACGATCTCGCTGTGTGTTCTAATTCATAACCACTTCACAGCTGCTCTTCTCTTCTATATGTGCCCTTTGGATACAACGGTAATAAATGTAGCCAGTCGACACATTGAATGTATCCAAATTGAATTTCCTGCGGCGTCTTAAATGTCTGTATGATGAAAGTACATCTTCATTAAATGCATTGCCCTTTTTAGCAACTCTGCGTCGTCTTCAGTTTGTACCGTATCTCTGCGTATCTGGTTTTAGCTCAAAGTAGTTTCAACGACTATTTATTAGTGCAGAGATGTCAAATGTCATACATCAGGATGTAAAAGTCTTCAAACATTCCAAAATCCGATTTGCTAAGTTACCTCTGACTTATATGGTCTCTCGATCTGGTTTCTAAGTATCGAGCTGCTTTATTTGATTGGGTTCTTAGCTTGATCAAATCCACACTGCTCTTGTCTCTGTTTTTTTTATTCTGATTTTGATATTAAAACTTGTATGCTCATGTTATCAGTTCTATATTACTTGTAAGATTACTCCGCTTTGAACTGGTTTTCTTAACTGATCTTCCAGCTGGTTACTCATCACCATAGCTGATATGTTATCTATGATCTGTTCTTTCTGCTGTAATTCAGTGTTCTCTGTTCTTCGAGTTTTCCCAAATAGGATGCCCTTATCTGATTAAGCATATTTGAGCTGGTATCTACATGACCTAGTGCCCAGATGGTAATCTCCTAAGCTGGTTCAGCTTTGTGAGGACTAGAAATTGTTAAGTACGATTTATTAGCTAATCAGATTTGGATTGGGATTAGCTAATTGATTTTCTGATTTTTGTGTTTTCAGATTCGAGGACTTGGTGATTTTTCAGAATTTCAGATTTGAGCGGGATATGGATGTTCAGATCTGTCCCTCGCGTGTTCGCGTGAATTTCCGCGAACAGGGAGCGAAACGCTGTCGTTGAGGTGCTAGTCAGATATGGCGTTGCAAGAGGTAATGCGATGTCGTATCGCGTTTTTAGATTTGAAGCTAGTGAGTGGGATTTGTTTAGCGGGCGTGAACAGATGTGAGCGTTTATTTGGTCAAGTCTGGATGAGTGTTAGCGGGATCTGTTTTGAGAGCGGGACCCCGATTCTACGTCGTTTGGTTAAGTAGCGTGACACCGTTTTGGTTAGGAGCGCGTGTTTGCTTGGAGAGTCAGATGTGAGTGATAGCTGAGGCCAGATTTGAGGGATTTCTGCCTTAGCGATGGGATCTGAATTTTTCGATGATTGATTTTCACTGTAGCTGAGACTTGGGGATTTTAAGTTAAAGTGTCGATCAACACTTCGAGTATTTTCGAACCTGATATTTCTTATCTTCATCCCCGATAACCCTCGATTGGTACTGTTCATCCGAACCCTATTTCCGTCGATTACCGTCGTTTTACGCCGCCGTTGGGAGCAAGATTGGTAGCGCTGAGCTCGTATTCTCTAGGGCTTTCGATTGATACCAGTTTGGGGACTGGAGTCGCCTGATTTGAGGAGCACGAAGTTGCTGCAGTGCTCGTGTATCTTCACGATTGTTGACCCGTAGTTGTTCTGTTCTTTAGCAGCTTTGGGTAAGTGATTTCTTTCCATTTTTAAGCTTCGTTGAGAGCTGATTGGTGCTCTGTAGAGTTGAGGTAGCTGAGTGAGCTACGATGCTTTATAATTTAAGCTGTATGAGTTCAGATTTGAGTTGATATTGAGATATCTTAACAGATTTGAGCTGGTAGTGGCTTCTGATGAGTTCGTTGTGAAGCTGCTAGGGAAGTAGACTTGAGCTAGTTGCTGTGCCTTCGTTTTTGTAAGATCTGTTGAGGTAGAAGCTGAATTGAGGTACGAATGGAGCTAGATTTTAGCAGCTTTGTTATCAGCTTTGGGATATTTCCTTCGTGTACTAGCTGCTGTGCTTGGTACTGATTGTATGTTGATCCTGTGGTCATTATCTGTTTTGTGCGTGAGTTATATGTATGATTTTAAGCATGAGTATGCTGTGCATTCACGCATTCATATTGAGCCTGATTCCTTTGAGAGCTGAATCCCTTTGCACGTTGTGATCGGCCGGCTGAGTCGTCATGCTGAAAGGTCCAGCGTTGTTTTTTATGTGGTGGCCGGCTGAGTCGTCGTGCCTGAATACCACACTACCTTGTGATGGTCGGCTGAGCGTCGCACCTGAAGATCACAAGATGATGATGATTGATGAGATCTGCACAGCTGAGTCGTTGTGCTTTTGTCTACCGATGATTCTTGGTAGCCCTTTTCATGCATTGCACGATTGAGATATTGCATTGTCTGATATGATAGATGCTTTTATTGTGATCTTCGTACTGAGGTTTTACCTCGTTTATTTTCCCTGTTTTGGGCTGCCCTGGTTCTGTATTGGCTTTGGTAGGTTCCTCAGGTAACCAGACTGGACAGAGTGGAGGTTCAGCTGGTCGATCCCCTTTTTGATTTGAGTCCCAGTTGTATTGATATATATATTATATTGAGCCAGGGGATGTCCTGTGCCTTTATTTTTATTTGGGGGATCCGTAGTTGATTGATTACTTGTTTTATTGTATGTGTTTGAGTTTTGAGTTAAACTCTTATTTTGAGTATGAATGTATTTTGAATGATATTGGATCAGGCCCATATTCGAAAAGTTTTAGCCCATATTTTTATGATGCTTCCGCTTAATTGTGACTAATTGATGTATTAGCGCACCGAGCCTGACATTTTTGGTATCAGAGCTTAAACTGGGATAAACTCTTTTCCTTTTGATCACACTTGAGTCTAGACACAGAGTTTGAGATTTGATTTGATTGACTCTGTGATTGTGTGATTTGATTATTTGCCTCTGTGATTTATCTGATTGTTCTTACCTCTGAGTTTTGGTAGATGCCGCCGAGGAGAGGTAGGAGTAGGATTTCTAGGCAGGTAGATGAGGAGTTTAGAGCCCCGACAGTGATGAGGATGTTGAGCAGCAGAAGATACCTTTGCGTCACAGAGGTAGACAGACTGAGGCAGAGGTGGATGCTGTGACCCGTCAGATTGGAAAGATGGAGCTAGTGTTGGCTAAGTTACAGAGAATGAATTGTCAGGCCCCGTGCTAATAACCAACAATTAACACATAATAAGCGCATAATTACGGAAGCTTAAAATCAGGGCTTAAAAATTTTTCGAAATACAAAGGCCTGAACTTCAAATCATTCGTTCAAAATATTCGATATTCAAAATAGAAGTTTACTCAACTCAATACAGCAAATAACCACATAATCAATTCAAAATACAGATCCCCAAATACAATAAAACACGGGGCATCCCCCGGTTCAATACATATCATAAGTAAACTGGGACTCAGGGATGCGGGGATCGACCAACTGAACTTCCACTCGGTCCAGCTTGGTTACCTGAAACACCTGCAAAAGGGGAACTCAGACCCAAACAACAAAAGCAGGAAAAGAAAATACGAGGTCAAGCCTCAGTACGAAGAGCTATCAAAGCAGTAAACATGCAACAAGCTATAATCAATGCTATGAATGCATGAGGGCTAGCAAAAAGTCGGATAGCTAGACCAGTCTATCAACTGGCAACACAAACCAAGCCTCTATACCACACACAGCCAATCAGCCGGTGGAAATCATCGGTCCGTGATCATCGGGGCCCGTCAGCCCATCACAGCTCGGTGGTAGACACTCGAATCCGGTAGTCACCACTCCGACGATAACTCAAATTCTCAAATTCTACCTCACAAATTCAAACAGGGCACGGCAGTACTCACGACCAGAAACCAGAAACCTTCGCGATCTGCTCCAAGGTCGTTCGGCAGCTTCTAATGGGTAGCAATCGAAAGAGAATTCCACAAGGAACTCAGCGCCACCGAAACCACTCAAATCTTCGACGAAGAACGACGGAAATCTAGGGAAGAAATGTCTCGGTGACCAGTAGCTATTTCGAGGGTTTGGAGAAGAAGATAAGAAATGGCTGGTTCAAAAATATCCTAAGTGTCGAACGACACTTCTCTATTAAATCTCCCAAATCCATCTTCTGCTGATCATCAATTCAATCAATACAACCAGCAGAAAACAATCAGCAGACACCATCTCTTCCTCTTCGCTAAAATCAGCAGAAGCAAACAATTACGCATTCGTAATAAAACACTCCAAAACGACACCGTTCCTACTAAACAAAACGACGCCGTAGCGCTAAATCAGCAGGTAGTAAGCTTCGCAAGTAAAACAACCATCTGCTGGAAATAGCTTTCTCCCCAAAACAAATCATCTGCTGATCGCGCGAAGATCTCAAAACGACGACGCACTAACTAATCCAAAACGACATCGTAACGAAAACATCAGCACCGCTAACATCTGCTGGTTCACCAGCAGGAACGCATTTCTCACAAAAACTCTCGCTGCTGCTACCTCCAAAACGCAGCGTTTCAACTAATCTAAACGACGCCGCTTCTCAACACTCTCGCACAAGCACGCCTGCTGATCAACAGCAACCAAGCCATCTGCTGATCTCTCTTCACAAACGCATCTGCTGAATTAATAGTCAACGCACCAAAAATGTTGACTAACACGTGTCACTTCTTCGCTCAATCTCACGCTACACGCGATGTCTACCAGCAGCAAACTTCAATTCGTTACCAATACCAGCAGATCTTCAAGCATCACGCTGCCGCCATCTCTGCTGATTCAAAATTCACCAGCAGGAGCTACAGTAACTTTGACCAGCGTTGACTTTACCCAAAAATCGATATTTCTCATTCTTAAACTAACGACACAACGGATAAAACAGCAGGACTTCATAAATTTCTCAAACACACACGTGATTAATCCCCAAATCAAAACAATTAATCACTAATTCAATTTCTCAATCCTCACATGAATCCTCCGATGTTTACTGGTGTCGAGGATGGTCTGTTGGCTGAAGGCTGGCTTGAGCACATGGAAGAGTTGTTTGACGCAGTGGAGTACTCGCAAGAGATGAGATTGAAGTTAGCAGTGTTGCAGTTGAGAGAGCATGCGCAGTGCTGGTGGAAGGGTACTTCTCGTGTCATGAGAGATACTGGAGTTTTGATTTCTTGGGAGAGCTTCTGTGCATCTTTTCGAAAGGAGTATATCCCTGAGTCTTTCTATAACAACCGTGAGCAGGAGTTCGACAATCTGAAGCAGGGGAACTTGAGGGTGGACGAGTATGCCAGACAGTTTTCTTCGCTGTTGTCATATATTCCCCATGTTGTGAACCAGGAGAGGACGAATGGAACAAGTTTTTGAGAGGGTTGAGGCCCGGATTGTTCCGTATGGTGTTAGCCGGTTCCCCTGCGACGTATGCTGAGGCTGTGGATAGAGCAGTGGATATTGAGAAGAGTCTGATGGAGGTACAGAATCAGGTTCAGCCGATAGCTGGGCGTAGTTTTCAACCTGTACCAAACGCGATGCCTTCTTTACAATATCCTCAAGTGCCGCAACAGTCGAATTGTCATAGGTTCAAGCCTCGAGGGAAACAGTTTAAGAAGCATTCGAACTCGAGTTCTTCTGGATCAGTGAGTTCTGGTGGCAGTGGCTCTGGAGGAGGAGTGACTTGTGGACTGTGTGGAGGCGTCATATGACTTCACAGTGTCGTGGAGTTCAGGGCCTTTGCCATAACTGTGGGCAACCTGGACATTTTGCTCGAGTGTGTCCGGCTAGAGGACAGTCTTTGAGTGAGTCGCAGCAAGGTTCAGCTGGTGGTTCTTCACAGAGACCGCAACCTTTTGCTCAGTCCCAACGATCAGGTTTCCAACCCCGTGAACCGTCTAGATTTGGAGGAACTTTGAGACATCAATTTCCGGGACCGCAGTAGGCTCAAGTGAACGCCTTGACGAGAGATCAGGCGGATGAGATACCTAGTGGAGTGATTGCAGGTACTTGTTTTATCTTTGAATTTCCTGCACGAGTTTTTTTTGATACTGAAGCTCACACTCCTTTATTTCTGAGTTGTTTGTGTATGGGTGTGGATTGAGCTCTTCCCCACTGTGTGATGTTGTCTCTGTATCTACCCCTGCTGGCGTGAGTTTGTTATCCCGTGAGGTGGTGTTGGGTTGTGTTCTTAGGTTTGATGAGCATGTGCTAGTGACCAATTTGATTGTCCTGGAGATTAGAGATTTTGATTGTATCTTGGGGACGGATGTGTTGTCCAGTTATTGAGCGACAGTGGATTGTTTTCATGGTGTGGTGAGATTTAGGCCTGAATTTGGAGAGAAATGGGATTCTATGGTGCTGATTCGCGACCTAAGATTCCTTTGGTGTCTGCCATGGAAATGTTTAGTTTGTTGTCTCTAGAGAATTCAGGGTTTATGATCTATGCCTTGTATGTTTCCCAAGTACCGCGAGTAGGGTTGAGCGATGTTCCGATTTCTCAAGAGTTTCCTGACGTGTTTCCGGATGATATTCCTGGATTCCCTCTGATATGAGAGATTGATTTCAGCATAGAGTTGGTGCCAGGAACAGCCCCAACTCCTAGAGCTCCGTATCGGTTGGCGCCAGCTGAGTTGAAGGAACTCAAAGATCAGTTGCACGATCTTTTAGAGAAAGGCTTCATTAGACCGAGTTTGTCGCCCTGTGGAGCTTCGATTCTTTTCGTGAAGAAGAAGGATGGATCTATGAGGATGTGTGTGGATTTTTCGGCAGTTGAACAAAGCGACGATTAAGAACAAGTATCTGTTGCCGAGGATTGATGACTTGTTCGACCAGTTGCAGGGATATGCTGTAAACTCTAAGATTGATCTGCGGTCTGGTTATCATCAACACGGATCAGAGACGCTGAAGTGGCGAAGACGGCTTTCAGGACTAGATATGGGCATTATGTGTTCTTGGTGATGCCATTTGTATTGACGAATGCTCCTGTTGTCTTCATGGATTTGATGAATCGTGTCTTCAGTGAGTATATTGATCGTTTTGTGATTGTCTTCATAGATTACATCCTGGTGTATTTGAGGAATTTCAGAGGGCATAAAGAGCATTTGAGATTGGTTTTGCAGAAACTGAGAGACTCACAGCTGTATGCGAAGTTCAGCAAGTGTGAATTCTGGCTGGATAGAGTTGCCTTTTTGGGTCATGTCATTTCAGCGCAAGGAATTTCCGTGGATCCGAGTAAGGTCGAAGCAGTTCTTGACTGGGAGCGACCTAGGAGTGTGACTGAGATCGTAGTTTCTTAGGTTTGGCTGACTACTATAGGCGTTTTATCGAGAAGTTTTCTTCGATAGCTAGGCCGATGACTCAGTTGACCCAGAAAAATAGGAATTTTGCATAGACTGAAGAGTGTGAGTCGAGTTTCCAGTTGCTTAAGGAGAAGTTGACTACTGCTCCTCTGTTAGCTTTGCCTTCGGGTTCTGGAGGTTTTGTAGTTTGCTCTGATGCCTCTCTGAGTGGTTTGGGTTGCGTGCTGATGCAGAACGGGTGTGTGATAGTTTATGCGTCTCGACAGTTGAAGCCCCAAGAGACGAGATACCCCGTTCATGATTTAGAGTTGGCTGCGATAGTGTTTACCTTGAAGATTTGGCGACACTATTTGTATGGTGAAAAATTTGTGGTGTACACCGACCACAAGAGTTTGAAGTATATCTTCACACAGTCCGATTTGAATATGAGGCAACGCCGCTGGATGGAGTTTCTGAAGGATTTTGAGTGTGATTTTCAGTATCAGCCTGGGCGGATGAATTTAGTGGCCGATGCTTTGAGTAGGAAAGCCCATTCAGACACCTCATCCAAATCATCAGCAAGCACACTGTTAACATCAGCAAGCACACTGTTAATCAGTTTCGATTCAGTCTACCCAAGGACTGAGATCCCTATGATGAACTGATCATAGCCGCGCTCAATGATCAGACGTGCACTTGATCACTGCACTTGTATATGGCTCTGCGCTCGAACACTTCTCTTGTACACTGCACTTGATCTGGCTGTTAGAGTAGATGCCCAACTAGCCAACTTGTGGCGTGTGGGTTTATAGACTCTTGTATATGACAGTCTTTATATATGATATTCGCATTTATTTATGGCATTATTTATCTTCATTATGTTTATATAATGTTAACAATTGTGTTGGATAAAGACCTAGAATGCACCATAGTGTATGTTAGATGTGATAGTGGGTATGACGGCTATCATGAAACACATCTAATAGTCACTGTGTATTCTGAGTTAGTTCCTAGTCGATTGGGCCGTCAAAATGAGGATAAGGCCGCCCGAGCTTGAGACTAGTATCTGCGATGCGAAGTACCATGTTTCATTGGTAGGGAACATTGTGACGTTCTGAGCATGCAGATGATAGTGACCTGGTGATCTATCGAACTACCCTCGTTCGGATTTCCAAGTGGTTACCATTTGTCGAGTGGCAAGTCCGAGATCTGGTTGTACTGATTAGTCCTCCCGTTCTGAGCATGCAGATAGATAGTGACCTGGTGATCTATCGAACTACCCTCGTTCGGACTTTCCAAGTGGTTACCATTTGTCGAGTGGACAAGTCCGAGATCTTGGTTGTACTGATTAGTCCTCACGACTCGAAATGTCATTGAGACTCTACATGATAGGCGTCTCACTTTGAACCGTTTGCCGACTCACTTGGGGTCATTAGGCGGTGGGATTGGGTGAGATCCCGATGTATGTAGGAGTCGATGCTTCGTTGTCGAGGATTCACCGCTCGCTTACATGCGTGAATATCCTATGCTATCTGAGGGGATAATAGTGTATAAATCTCTGGCCAGAGTACTAGAAGTGTTTTAGGTAAATGGGTTTACCTAGTTACACTCGCGATGTCACTATTCGATCTCCAAGATATATGCATAGCTATCGGATCTCTAACGACTCTCGATTTACCAATGATCGTTGATCTGATCGGGATATATGGATTGAAAGGACCGTACTGTACGCTAACCACGACCAACTGGTTCTTGCAGGCACTATCAGTGATACCTAGGGGATCATGGGGCGATGTTGCTAGACGCTTTACCATGATCCGTTGGGCATGTCCGAAATTATGATTTCGGAGCCGCAATGGTTGCGGGCCCACGACTAGCTGTATCCCTGAACCATTGAGGGTCACACAAGTACTGGATTCAAGATTCCCGCACGGAAAATGAGCTCAATGTGTTGAGCATAGGAAGAATATTTTGGGAAGTGCGACTTCCTAAAAGTCAACAGGGGTCAAATCGTGATTTCCCGCTGTTGAGGGGCAAAACGGTCATTTTGGACTAGGTATCTGAAAAATCATTTTTCGCATCATAATATTCAGTTTTGGAAACTGAGTCGATCGGTCCGATCTGATCGACGATCGGAGTTATGATGATACCGTGATGATTTAAATGAACCGAATGTTCATATGGACCTGGGTATGACCCAAGTCCAATGGGCCGGTTCAAGCCCATCTACCAACTTAATTTAATTAAGATGGTTAGGGCTTAATCACATACAAGAATCATAACAAAACCCTAGCCTCCAACTCTAAGGTTTCGGTCGCCCTCCTCTCCCAAAAGCCGCCGCCGCCGCCGGCCACCACCATCGCCGCCGCCGCCCCTCGCCGGAATTTGTTCCGGCCAAATTTTCGAGGAGTTTCCGTTCATGCTGATCTCGTCAGGCCTTCTTGTGCAGGCTGACGAAGGAACCTTGCTTCCGATCGTGGACTTGATTAGACGTAATCTACCGCCGCCTACCGTGAAGAGCCAGTCTCCCTGTGATTCTGGTTGGAGCCAGGCGCCTGTCGCTAGCAAGGTAACACCCCGAGAAACGCCCTATGAATGGTTTATAGTGCTGTTTTCATTGTATTGAACGTTTCTCGGCGCTTATTTTAATCTTCCGCTGTACCGTCGGGAGACGGGATCCGGATCTGCCACCGCTATCCCAACAGTGGTATCAGAGCAAAGGCTCGGATCCTTCAATACAATTGTTGCCATAATTGTATCTAATCTCTATGTTTCAGATTGAAATAAAAAAAAAAGGGGAAATTTTTTGGATCGGCCACCGGCCGCCGCCTTGTGCGGCGGCCCCTCCCCACCAAGCGCATAAGTGCGCGCGATCGCTTGCGTGCCGGCCGCGCATAGCGGCCAATTTGTTGCTGCTGGCTCGTGTGATGGTCGCGCGCATGGTGGCCGATGCATGGCTGTGGATTGCGCAACCTGTTGCGCCATCGAAGGGCTGGCCGTGGCCAGCGTTTTCGGGTCGATATTCGATATCGGGCCGATTTTGGTCGATTTTGAAATTTTGAGATTTTTGTGCCTAAAATTGTTTTAAGCCCAATTTGATACAATTAAAAATAGCGAAATACGAATTTAATTGTAAAATATGATTTTATAATGAATATGATTTTGTTGATTAAAATTTGATTTTATCGACAAAATGCGATTTTATTATAAAATACGATTTTATGATTAAAATATGATTTTGGGATAAATAATTTGATTATTTAATTTATGCATATTAATTAGATTGATTGCATGATTGGGATGATCGAGAGCCATGCCCAATTTGTTAGGTGTATGCTTTAGGTTTTGCGATTTCGGTTGTATTTAATATCATTGATTATCATATTTAAAGTAGGCCTGTTTGTGACCCGTTCCCACCCCTTAAAATGTATCCCTTATGTGTCATGGAAATTTATTGTAAATTACTAGACTTAGTGGGAGGACTTTTGAAGATGGTGGGCCCGATGACGATCAAAGATATTGAAGACCGAAGATCTGTAAAGTCGGAAGCAAATGTAACAGGATTGCATTGCATATTGCATTTCACCTAGGATTGGACCCAGGTCCGTGATTGGCAACCACGGCCCGCATAGCTCTCGCGATCGATCATCCCAATGTTTATATATGTGATATATAGTTAGTTGAATCCGCATGTTTTAAATATGATTTAAAATATATTGCATGAGACCAAACTTTTCGAAAATAAAATCCCTCGTTTTAAATACGACCATTTGTCGAGTGGACAAGTCCGAGATCTTGGTTGTACTGATTAGTCCTCACGACTCGAAATGTCATTGAGACTCTACATGATAGGAGTCTCACTTTGACCCGTTTGCCGACTCACTTGGGGTCATTAGGCGGTGGGATTGGGTGAGATCCCGATGTATGTAGGAGTCGATGCTTCGTTGTCGAGGATTCACCGCTCGCTTACATGCGTGAATATCCTATGCTATCTGAGGGGATAATAGTGTATAAATCTCTGGCCAGAGTACTAGAAGTGTTTTAGGTAAATGGGTTTACCTAGTTA
>KQ995697.1:51577-62259 GCA_001598015.1 Dorcoceras hygrometricum
GGGTCAAATCGTGATTTCCCGCTGTTGAGGGGCAAAACGGTCATTTTGGACTAGGTATCTGAAAAATCGTTTTTCACATCATAATATTCATTTTTGGAAACTGAGTCGATCGGTCTGATCTGATCGATGATCTGAATTATGATGAAACCGTGGTGATTTAAATGAACCGAATGTTCATATAGGACTTGGGCCTGACCCAAGTCCAATGGGCCGGTTCAAGCCCATCTACCAACCTAATTAAACTGAGTCGATCGGTCTGATCTGATCGATGATCTGAATTATGATGAAACCGTGGTGATTTAAATGAACCGAATGTTCATATAGGACTTGGGCCTGACCCAAGTCCAATGGGCCGGTTCAAGCCCATCTACCAACCTAATTAATAAAGGTGATTAGGGCTTAATACACCACACACAACACCTAAACCTAGCTCTCCAAACCGCCGCCCCCTCCTCTCCCTCATATCACCGTCGCCGGCCACCACCATCGTCGCCCCTCGCTGGAATTTGTTCCGGCCAACTTTTCGAGGAGTTTCCGTCCGTGCTGATCTCGTCAGGCCTTCTAGTGCAGGATGATGAAGGAACCTTGCTTCCGGTCGTGGACTTGATTAGACGTAATCTACCGCCGCCTACCGTGAAGAGCCAGTCTCCCTGTGATTCTGGTTGGAGCCAGGCGCCTGTCGCCAGCAAGGTAACACCCCGAGAAACGCACTATGAATGGTTTATAGTGCTGTTTTCATTGTATTGAAAGTTTCACGGCGCTTATTTTAATCTTCCGCTGCGCCGTCGGGTGACGGGATCCGGATCCGCCACCGCTATCCCAACACTGGCTTGAGCCGTTCTGCACTTCATCTTTCTGCACTTGAACTTTGCTCTTCTTAATACTCTGCGCTTGATCTTCATGATGCTCCTGCTCCAAGCCGGTGAACCAGCTTGGTGTTCCCTGCACTTCTGGAAATAAACTTGTGACGCCCGAACCCAACGGGGCCACGAGATCGGGGTAAATAAAAATTTTCGAAACAAAGGAAGGACTGAAAGATAATTTGTTATAAGCTGTATTCCTTATAACCTCAAAAGAAATAGAAACTCAAAGACAAAACTATCAAACACTGAATTGCGCGCCAACTGCTAAAACTTGTTTGCGGAAAAACAGGGTATATTATATACTTTGCAAATTGCGATTTACAACAGCTGCTATTCTATGTAAATATACAATCGTTGCAATTGATCTAATACAGTACATTCTAACTCAAAACAATAAAACTGAGACACGGAAAACGTAGGCCTTGGATAAACACAACACCACCCAGCAGCTGTATTTCAAGTTTCACCTTCTGTTCGTTCTCCAGCTGTCGCACCTGCACCATTTTAAAATCTAGTGAGCCTAAAGGCTCAGCAAGTAAAACCTGAATAATAACAATTTCATAAAACGCAGGCAGACATCTGAACATACATAAACATTTCACTAACAATTCTTTCGTAATCGTAGAGACAGGGGAAAATAGCCAAGCTCTTAACATCAATTTCTTTTCTTTAGATTATGGCATATAAGCTCCTCATGGTCCGTGTTGAACTTTGATCAAAATGACTTCCGATATCAGTTTTAGCATATAGCTCATATGAAAGGGCAGTCGACATCTAGACAACTGCTCACCCTTCTCCTTGGTGACCGTCAACTATCTATGCCAAAATCTTAAAACAAACTTTGTTCCCAGTCGACATCTAGACAACTGCTCACCCTTCTCCTTGGTGACCGTCAACTATCTATGCCAAAATCTTAAAACAAACTTTGTTCCATTAACATCCTTTCATAAAGATTTCTTTCTTAAAATCCTCGGGTTCCATCATTTAAAATTCTCGCTTCCCTTTTTTTCAAAACTTTACTGAGTATTGAGTTCGAATTTGGAAACGTTACATTGATATAGGACCAGTCGGAAGAGAAACCAGTCGCAGGATAAAATCAGACGTAGTGAACAGTACCAGTTGCAACGAATAGGAACCGGTCGCAAGACAAGAACCAGTCGCAAGGTCTTATTTTAAACAAAACGGCGTCGTTAGTGCAAGAAGAGAGCTAACATACGTAAAACCAGACGCAAGTATTTTACTAAAAGAAACCAGCTGCAAAGTTTGTTTTAGATGAACGACGTCGTTAGAATATTGACCAGCCGTAGGAAAAACGCAATGAACAGTATCAATCGCAAGACTAATACCAGCTGGAATGAACAGTAGAAACCAGACGCAAGGAATAACCAGTCGCAATGAACAATACTTTTTAAAACGAATATTGCAACTGCTGAAATTTGACAATAAAAATGCATCTGTTGATGAACAGTGCATCTACTGGATTTTAACGACAAACATGCACCTGGTGGTGAACAGTGCATCTACTGAATTTATGAAAGCAACACAGCTGCTGAATTTTTACGAAAACAACGCAACTGCTGAAATTCGACTCGATAAATGTAATATCAAAACAACAACTATGCTATAAGCCGTTGCCTATCAAACCATACTTTAATGATTCAACTAGCAGCTACTGATTACACAGTTATCAAATTTCGATATTACAACTACTAAAAGAAAACATTCATAATCGTTCTGTAAATAAACTCGAATCCTCAGTGCTTTTAAAGCATCTCAAACTTTCTGAAAACCATTTTGTAAGCATCATCAAAACATCATTTTCGAACCCATCTTATTTCCTTTGAACATGTATAAAATTATTTTAAACATAAACTTTAACATATTAATCATACAGGCAAGCAGATCCATAAAACAACAATATATGCTTCAAATGGTGTAACAAAGGATCAGCTTTTACTTGCCTTTAACAAAGCTTTGCGACAGCAACTAATTCCTGCAGAAATCTTCTCCTTGAGCAACGCACGAACTCTTCTGAAAATGTTTTGAAGAACACTTTAAGACTTTTCTTTGCAAATGATGAAAATCTTACTTTGAAAACAGGTTTTTATATGAAAGGGATTAGTGGCAAGATACTTGTGAAATCAAGCTTGACACACTTATAAAATTTAGCAAAATTCCCTTCATATCATTTTAAATTTGTAAAACACCAAACCTTTTTCAAAAGAAATCATTTGTCCTCCTTAAAATATTTTTCAATCGATTTAAAACCAGCTCGTGCATCGCTCTTTGGAGTCATCTGCTGGTACCAGTCGCAGCGCATCTTACTTTCTAATATCAATAAATCAGCAAATACATAACATTTAAAATTACCAATTTGGCCCATGAAATCAACAAAATGCAAATGTGGTCCTATGGATTTTGGGGCGTTACAACTCTACCCTCTTTATTGAAATTTCGTCCTCGAAATTTACATAAAAACCAGCTCGTGCATCGCTCTTTGGAGTCATCTGCTGGTACCAGTCGCAGCGCATCTTACTTTCTAATATCAATAAATCAGCAAATACATAACATTTAAAATTACCAATTTGGCCCATGAAATCAACAAAATGCAAATGTGGTCCTATGGATTTTGGGGCGTTACAACTCTACCCTCTTTATTGAAATTTCGTCCTCGAAATTTACATACCTAATAAATATGGGTAAAGACTTAGGATATCAGCTTCTGTTTCCCACGTTGCTTCTCGCTCCGACTGGTTGGACCATTTTATCTTAACCATAGGAATGCTACGGTTTCTTAATCTTCTAATTTCTCGGAGGAGAATTCTTTCTGGTTGCTCTTCATAACTTAAATCCGGTGTTAACGGGATTGGTTCATGACTTAACACATGGGAGGGGTTAGGAACATATTTCCTCAAAGCTGATACGTGAAAAACATTGTGCACAGCTGCCAGCTGGGGAGGCAGTGCTATACGATAGGCTAATGTTCCTATCTTCTCCAAAATCTCATATGGTCCAATATATCTTGGACTCAGTTTCCCTTTCTTCCCAAAACACATAACTCCTTTCATTGGAGCTATTCTCAGAAATACGTGATCACCTATCTCAAAATTCAGCTCCCTTCTTTGATTGTCTGCATAACTTTTCTGTCGACTTTGAGCAGCCTTCATTCTTTCCTTTATTTTTCTAACAGCTGCTGCTGTTTGCTCCACAACATTTGGTCCTAAACCAGTTCTTTCACCAACTTCATCCCAATGAAGTCGTGTTCTACACTTTCTTCCATAGAGAGCTTCATATGGAGCCATTTGAATCGAAGCTTGGAAACTGTTGTTGTAGGCAAACTCTACCAGTGGCAATTTCAAATCCCAACTTTCTGAAAAATCCACAATACAAGCTCTGAGCAAGTCTTCTAAAATCTGAATCACCCTTTCTGATTGTCCATCAGTCTGGGGGTGAAACGCAGTACTGAATGTCAGCTTTGTACCCATAGCCTTGTGTAGACTTTTCCAAAATGCTGATGTAAACTTAGGATCTCTATCTGATACAATGGAAACTGGAACCCCATGTAGCCTCACTATTTCCTTATCATACAATTCTGCGTACCTGCTCACCTCATATGTTGTTTTAACTGGTAAGAAATGAGCAGACTTAGTGAGTCTATCAATTATAACCCAAATGAGGTTATATCCTTGAGCAGTCCTTGGTAATCCAGTCACAAAATCCATCGCTATACATTCCCACTTCCATTCTGGAATAGGCAGTGGTTTCAATAGTCCAGCTGGTCGCTGATGTTCAGCCTTCACCAGCTGACACGTCAAACATTCAGCTATAAATCTAGAAACATCCCTCTTCATTCCTGGCCACCAATACAACTGCTGGAGGTCCTTGTACATTTTCGTACTTCCTGGATGTACTGAATATGGAGCTATATGAGCTTCTTTCAAGAGATCAGCTCTTAAATCATCTACTTGAGGTACCCAGATTCTGTTCAAATACCTAACAATTCCATCTTTTGAAAAATAGAGACTGCTGCCTCTTTTCTTTATCTTGTTTGACCCATTTCTTCAGTTGTTCATCTTGCAGCCGACCTTCTCGAATTTGGTTTAACAAATTTGATCTTACTGAGAGGTCTGCTAAAATCATAATACTGCTGCTGCTGGACACTATCTCAAGTCCAAATCTTTCAATATCAGTCGCCAATGATTTCTGAACAGTTAGTTGCGCTAGTCCTGCTGATTTCCTACTTAGAGCATCAGCTACCACGTTTGCTTTTCCTGGGTGATAACTGATAGTACAATCGTAATCTTTAACCAGCTCCAACCATCTCCTCTACCTCATATTCAATTATTTCTGGGTAAAGAAGTATTTCAAACTTTTGTGATCTGTAAATATCTCACACTTCTCCCCATATAGGTAATGCCTCCATATTTTAAGGGCAAAGACAACAACTGCCAGTTCTAAGTCATGGGTTGGGTAATTCTTCTCATGATCCTTCAGCTGTCTAGATGCGTATGATATGACTTTACGATCTTGCATCAACACAGCTCCTAGTCCCAATTTAGAAGCATCAGTATAAATTAAAAATTTTCCTTCATCAGTTGGCATTGTTAACACAGGTGCTTCAATCAATGCTTGCTTCAATTTGTCAAAACTGTTTTGACATTCAACTGTCCAGTTATATTTCACCTGCTCCTTATCTCTGCGACATTCTTTGGTGCTGGCCAGTCGCGAACAACTTCTACCTTGGCTGGGTCAACTTCTATTCGATCCTTAGAAATTATATGACCTAAGAATGATACTTTCTCCATCTAGAAATCACATTTGCTAAATTTAGCAAACAACTGTTTATCTTTCAAAATCTGGAGTACGATTCTCAAATGTTGGACGTGCTCCCTTCTGGTCTTAGAATACACTAAGATGTCATCAATGAATAAAACTACAAACTGGTCCAGAAATGGTTGAAAGACCCTATTCATTAAATCCATAAAAGCTGATGGAGCATTCTTAAGTCCAAAAGGCATAACCAAAAATTCATAATGGCCATACCTAGTTCTAAAGGCTGTCTTGTAAACATCAGCTGCCTTAATCTTTAATTGATGGTATCCAGACCTCAAGTCGATCTTAGAAAATACTACTGACCCTTTCAACTGGTCGAACAGATCTTCTATCCTAGGTAATGGATACTTATTCTTAATTGTCAATTTGTTTAACTCTATGTAATCTATACATAACCTCATACTCCCATCCTTCTTCTTAACAAATAAAACAGGGGCTCCCCAAGGGGAAGTACTTGATCTTATAAACCCCTTTTCCAATAGATCTTGTATTTGTTCTTTAAGTTCTTTCATTTCTGAAGGAGCTAATCTATATGGTGGTCTAGATACTGGAGCAGCTCCTGGAACCAAATCAATTGAAAATTCCAGCTCTCTGTCTGGTGGCAGTCCCTGAATGTCTTCTGGAAAAACCTCAGGGAATTCATTTGCTACTTCTACAGTTGACAGTTGGGGTCTATCAGTCGCTACTAAAGATGATATAACTCGGGGAACTTTATCAACATGTTTGGCTAAAAACTGGAATGACTTCCCTACTTGTGGGTTAATCTCGACTGTTCGTAGCTTAAAGTCAATTACTACCCCATGCTTAGTTAGCCAATCTATTCCCAAAATCATATCAAATTCTGGCATCGGTAACACAATCAAATCAGCAGTAATCTTATGTCCTTGAAGTTTGAGTTCTAAACTTCTAAACAACTCGTGCGATACCAACTTCTCCCCTGATGGTACCGACACACAATAACCTATCATTACTTGCTCCGGCTGAATAGGTAGTTTCTTAACAAACTCAGCAGCAATAAATGAATGTGTAGATCCTGAATCTATTAAAGCCAGAGAAGGAAATCCAGCTATCAAAATTTCACCTGTGACTACTGTCGAGTCTGGAGGAGCTTGTTCAGCTGTCATAACAAAAGCTCTGCTGGTCACCAGTTGTTTGAGCTTTGGACAATTCTTCAAAATATGTCCAGGCATTCCACATTTATAGCAGACGTTTTGTCCCATTCTGCATTGCCCCAGATGATTCTTATGGCACTTAGGACATTCTGTTCTAATATTACCAGCAGGAACAGAGCTTGTAGGTTGAATCTGTAGAGGCTTTTGCTCCTGAGGCCTCTGCTGGTTCTTGTTCTGTTTCTTGAATGGCCTCTGGTCCTTCTGGTGAAAGGCTTGTCTCTTTTGCTGCCTTTCCTCATCAAGATCCTTCCAATCCCTTTCAACTTGCAGGGCTCTATCCACTGTTTCTCTGTAAGTCCTTGGCACGGATAGCCTAACATTCATTTTGAACATAGGCTTCAATCCTTCAATGAAATAATTCAATTTCTCCTCTGGATCTCTTCCAATCAATGGCACAAAGTAGCACCCTCGTTCAAATACACGTGCATATTCTTGCACAGTTGAACTTCCTTGTTTAAGGGTCAAGAAATCCCTTTTTAACTCAGACCTTTTACCAGCTGGGAAGTATTGTTCAAAGAACACTTGCTTAAAATCTGCCCAAGATAAATTCAGTAGATCCACAGACAATTTGGCTCATTCCCACCAAATCATCGCATCTTCCCTTAACATGTAGATAGCGCACCTTGGCCTATCTAAATCAGACATTTGGAGGTACTCAAAAATAACCTCCATGGATTTAATCCAGCTCTCCGCAACTAGTGGATCAGTTGTACCACTAAATTCCTTAGGTTTCTGTCGTCTGAACTTCTCCTGGGGATCATCATTACTTGGTCCCCTACTGCTGGAAGATTGGCCATTGCCTCTATTATTTTTCTCTACCAGCAGTCGTAACAATTGAGTGATATTAGCATTATTATAACTATCAGTTTCTTCTAAAGGAATACTTCTTCTAGTTCCTCTTCCTGCCATTCTACATTCTATAGCCCGTAATCCACCACATACATATATCAGAACATGCTAAATAATTTAAAGACAATGCTCTGAAAATAAACTCACAACTTAGAAGAACAGACGATGAACTTTGATCCAGCTGATGGTGCGTGTGTTTATCTCAGGAACGTTGCTCTGATACCATGTTGTGACGCCCGAACCCAACAGAGCCACGAGATCGGGGTAAATAAAAATTTTCGAAACAAAAGAAGAACTGAAAGATAATTTGTTATAAGCTGTATTCCTTATAACCTCAAAAGAAATAGAAACTCAAAGACAAAACTATCAAACACTGAGTTGCGCGCCAACTGCTGAAACTTGTTTGCGAAAAAACAGGGTATATTATATACTTTGCAAATTGCGATTTACAACAGCTGCTATTCTATGTAAATATACAACCGTTGCAATTGATCTAATACAGTACATTCTAACTCAAAACAATACAACTGAGACACGAAAAACGTAGGCCTTGGATAAACACAACACCACCCAGCTGCTGTATTTCAAGTTTCACCTTCTGTTTGTTCTCCAGCTGTCGCACCTGCACCATTTTAAAAGCTAGTGAGCCTAAAGACTCAGCAAGTAAACCTGAATAATAACAATTTCATAAAACGCAGGCAGACATCTGAACATACATAAACATTTCACAAACAATTCTTTCGTAATCTTAGAGACAGGGGAAAATAGCCCAGCTCTTAACATCAATTTCTTTTCTTTAGATTATGGCATAAAAGCTCCTCATGGTCCGTGTTGCACTTTGATCAAAATGACTTCCGATATCAGTTTTAGCATATAGCTCATATGAAAGGGCAGTCGACATCTAGACAACTACTCACCCTTATCCTTGGTGACCGTCAACTATCTATGCCAAAATCTTAAAATAAACTTTGTTCCATTAACATCCTTTCATAAAGCTTTCTTTCTTAAAATCCTCGGGTTCCATCATTTAAAATTCTCGCTTCCCTTTTTTTCAAAACTTTACTGAGTATTGAGTTCGACTTTGGAAACGTTAAAACCAGTCGCAGGATAAAATTAGACGTAGTGAACAGTACCAGTTGCAACGAATAGGAACCAGTCGCAAGACAAGAACCAGTCGCAAGGTCTTATTTTAAACAAAACGGCGTCGTTAGTGCAAGAAGAGCGCTAACATACGTAAAACCAGACGCAAGTATTTTACTAAAAGAAACCAGCTGCAAAGTTTGTTTTAGATGACACGAAGTCGTTAGCATATTGACCAGCTGTAGGAAAAATGTTAACAACCAGTCGCAAGACTTGTTGGCGACAATGGCGGATCCGGATCCCGTTTCCCGGGGGCGGAGCGCCAATCAAAAATTGCCCCGAGAAACGTTCAATACATTCAAATACTATCTATAAACATTCATAGGGTATTCATAGAATCGTTACCTTGCTGGCGTCTAGGCGCCTGGCTCCGACCAGTTTCACGAGGAAACCGGCACTTCAAACGGTAGGCGGCGGTAGATCGTCAATCAGGTCCACGACCGGAATCAAGACACGTTCGTCAGCCTGCACTAGGACTGACGAATTCAGCACGGATGGAAACTCCTCAGCGTGGTGGCCGGAACAAGTCCGGCGAAGAGGCGGCGGCGTGTGGTGGCCGAAGGGCGGCGCGTGGGTTGGCCGAGAGGAGAGGTGGGCGGCCGTGTGTGTGTGGAGGCTAGGTATGTTGTGTTCTCTTGTGTGTAGTGTAGACCTAGGTCTAACATAAGTAGACCAATGACGGGCTTGAACCGGCCCATTGGACCTGGGGCGGGCCCAGTCCAATATATGAACATTCGGTTCATTTAAATCACTACGGCTTCATCATAACTCCGATCGATGATCAGATCGGATCGATCGACTCAGTTTCCAAAATTGAATATTATGATGCGAAAACAATTTTTCGGATTACCTAGTCCAAAATGACAGTTTTGCCCCTCAATAGTGGGAAATCGCAATTTGACCCCTGTGGACTTTCAGGAAGTCGCACTCCCTAAAATCCTCCTCCTATGCTCAACACATCGAGCTCAGTTTCCGTGCGGGAATCGTAAATCCAGTACTTGTGTGACCCTCAATGGTTCAGGGATACAGCTAGCCGTGGGCCCACAACTATTGTGACTCCGAAATCACAATTTCGGACTTGCCGAACGGATCATGATAAAGCGCCTAGCAAAATCGCGCCATGATCCCCTAGGTATCACTGATAGTTCCTGTAAGAACCAGTTGGTCATGGTTAGCGTACAGTACGGTCCTTTCTACACATATATCCCGATCAGATCAACGACCATTGGTAAATCGAGAGTCGCTAGAGATCCGATAGCTATGCATACATCTTGGAGATCGAATAGTGACATCGCGAGTGTAACTAGGTAAACCCATTTACCTAAAACACATCCAGTACTTTGGCCAGAGTTTTATACACTATTATCCCCTCAGATAGCATAGGATATCCACGCATGAAAGCGAGCGGTGAATCCTCGACAACGAAGCATCGACTCCTACATGCATCGGGACCTCACCCAATCCCGCCGCCTAATGACCCCAAGTGAGTCGGCAAACGGGTCAAAGTGAGGCACCTATCATGTAGAGTCTCAATGACGTTTCGAGTAGTGAGGACTAATCAGTACAACCAAGACCTCGGACTTAACGACTCGACAAATGGTAACCACTTGGAAAGTCCGAACGAGGGTAGTTCGATAGATCACCAGGTCACTATCCATCTGCATGCTCAGAACATCACAATGTTCCCTACCAATGAAACATGGTACTTCACATCGCAGATGCTAGTCTCTAGCTCGGGCGTGTTAGAGTAGATGCCCAACTAGCCAACTTGTGGCGTGTGGGTTTATAGACTCTTGTATGAAACGATCTTTATATATGATATTCG